>WJFA01004273.1:0-11024 GCA_009870155.1 Pseudobourletiella spinata | reverse complement strand
TTTGATTATGGAAATACGGTCCACCGCCGCAATCCGTATAACTTAACCTAATCAGCATAACTTACAGGGTCCAATAATTGCATAAGGCCGTAATGTTACATGGATAATTTACACATCCTTCACCTATCCAAATCGGTCCAACCTACATAATATTTCATAAAGCTTTATCCATTAATTTTAGCATTAGGGGCCGTGTGCTACCAGACCACGGCACACTTGTCTTCGTAAGTTAGAAAGAAAGCATTTCGAATTAGGGGCTGCCCATGCAGTCGGAAGTTCCGAAAATCCCCGCATGATACCGTCGATGACGGAGGGGGGAGGGGATCATTTTCCGGCAAAACGTCTATAATGCGTACTACACGCGGACAGCCCCTTAACAACCCATTACCCTCCCCGTTTAAGTAATATTTGAGAACGCTAATAAGCACAGTGAACAACCACAATGCTGTTTTGTAGGGTGTCCGTAAAGCATATTTTTGTATAAAGCTCGTAAAATTTAAAGGGCCCATGTTATTTTTCCATAAGGGACTGTTCACATTTGACGTCATAACTTTGAGGAAAGGAGGAGTCAGGGGGCCGAAGTGCAAAAAATTCAAAAAGTGATTTTAAAAAAGTTAAAACCGGATTTGGGTTAATCACAGCATAAATAATCAATTTTACCCAGCAACAATAAGTGCAAGAATTAAACGTGGAAAAATTCAAATTTGTCGCCTTACTCACTACACAGCTGTATACAGATTCGTATTAGTCAGTATTTATGTTTACTGCCTCGGCTTAGCCGTCATGTTTGGCTGCAAATGCAGCGAATTAAAATGACAAATGGCATTTTACCGACTAGTAAAATCCAACGGCGCCTGTCAGCATATCTCACGTAAATTCGTGGAAATAATGCACAGCTGTGATGGAGACACCCTTCACCCTTACACTAGAGCATGGCATATACTATAGTCCCTAAATTTTTCATAATGCAATAGAAATAACTGCTACTTTTCTAGTTTTCTATACCTTCTGAGCTTATGGAGGCAAAACTGAACAAGTTGCAGCAGGAACGTTTGACGGTTTTGTTTGTAGCGCTTAAAAGCCTGCTTTTAGAAACTTATTTATATCCAGCCGCTGCATAGCAACGTGCTTCAGCTTTACCAGAACCTTAGTTAATTATGGATGAGATTTTAATGGGCAGATCTTCGTGGCCAGTGACCTCACCGGTACGTTTATGTAATTATGGACAAAATACATCTCACATATTTACAGCAGTAACCACGTCACGGTGAAATCTCCGCCTGGACAACTAAAATGAATGTCTGCTCTCGTCAAATTATCACCGCGAAAAGATGAGTATAAAAAATTCTTGGAATCTCTGCACATTTCTGCGTGCCTCGGGAGTTCTATATTAATTTCCCCTTGGGATCCTTAGACTAATACAGGAGATTACATCATTGCAATGCACTTCTCATTCTCAACGTACATGTCTGACTGACGCAGTATGTAACTAATAAAGAGTACTGGATGTCCGCATAGTGCCAGGATGGTGTAATTAAGTAATACATATGCTACGACTGGGAGAGAGTCGATCTGTCCCCAGTTGCTCTGTTCTGTGCCGCCACGGAGTCCTACACATGTGTTCGTGTACTGATTCAGAGGTTGAGAACCGGTAGAACACTTGCAAGAATTTAGCCATATAGTACATCCGGGCATAAGGGTGGGCCATCCAGTGATTTTCTTGCCGGTAATTTTTGGTTTGCAAGTATTCGAAAATTCTGTTTCATTCATTCTCCATCCGTTGGATCTGGTTTGTTTTAGACCGTAACCAGGTTAGCTTGTTTGATTTTATATTCAGGATTCAAAATGGGATTGGAAGAGTTTTCGATCTACTTTGACAACCCAAACAAGTCATATTTTCCTGGGCAGTCGGTTACCGGGAAGATTGTGGTTATATGTAGTTCAGATAAAAAAGTGCAAGGTAAGAATTTGGACAGCCTTTAAATGTGACAGTTGTTTTAATATTTGAAATGATTTGGTGCTTCGATGATTGCAACCAAAACTTAAGCGTAATAGTAGAAACTTTTTTGGAATCGCAAAATCACATTTTTCATGTCAGAGCCGTGTATGTTTGCACACGCCTTAATGCTTTTGTCCCGCATACAATATTCAGACTGACACATGGTGACGTACAGTGAAAGAAGGTCATTGTAGTTAATATTGAAATTAAGTAGGCGTGTCTCGTTTGGTTGAGTACACAGGTTGAAACATTAAGATCACAAAAGGTATTTATGACAATGCGCATGTGTTTCAGGCTTGAAAGTGAGGTTTGAAGGGAAAGCAACTGTTCACTGGACAGAGGAGGAGAAGGAGACAACTGGAACCGGAGATAATCGACAGGAGCGGACGACCACGAGGGTTTATGAGGACAGTGACACATTTTTCGACTACAAATATTATGCAGCTGGAGATGGTAAGCTATATTTATAAAATCTGTATACAAAATGTGATGTATATTTAAACGGATATAACCACGTGGAATTATAATATGGTTTTCATTGGTATTGTAGACCGAAATGAGGTGGTAATTCCAGCAGGTCGAACTGAATATCCGTTCCAATTTGCCTTACCTCAAGGACTCCCGTCATCCTTCCTCGGCACTTACGGCAAGGTTGTCTACGAAGTTCAGGCTGTTATGAAGAGATCTTGGAAGTTTGACCATGAAATAAAAAGTCAGTTTACAGTGAATGCCATTGTGGATTTAAACAATGACGCCAATGCTGCTCAGCCCGGAGAGATAAAAAAAGCCAAAACTCTCTGCTGCCTGTGTTGTGCAAGGTAATTATAGAAGATTCCACATGTCGGTATCATTAGGAAGGCGATGTGTGTAAAAACTGGCATTTACGTGCAATTATTATACAGTGGACCATTGGGAATCGTTCTGAAAATGCCAAAAAGGGGATATGTACCGGGGGAGTTCATCCCTATAGAGGCGGAGATTCAGAATAACAGCAGTCGGAATATTAACGGAGTCAAGCTAGTCTTTCTACAGGTATAATTTATTTGTTTGTTTTTAAACGAATTTTAAAGTTCAGACCTATTTTAGTGATGTATGTGTGTTAAAGTATGTTGATAACTTTTTGCTGAAAAAACGATTTTATTAAGAAAAATTAATTGCACAGAACTCCACGTACTTTGCAAAAGGGAAAAGTAAGACGGCAACTAAATCCCTGTCGGAGGTAAAACGTCCTGGGGTCACTGCTGGGGACACAGATGTGTGGAGAGGGGATCTCTTACAAATTCCAGCAGTTCCGCCCACCAAATTGGGAGCCTGTCATCTCATTGATGTACAGTATCAACTCACTGTGAGTTATGCTATGTGTAAGCTTCCTTAAACCTCAGCCTCCTCCTCCTCAGCTTCCTTAAACAAACATTGCTGTTAGTCTCAATTTCACTACGGTTCTTAATTCTTAAATTTCAGGCTGAAGTCGATATTTCCGGTCCAGCTGTCAACTTGAAGGGATCAGTGCCCCTTGTAATAGGAACAATTCCACTGAGAAGCATGTTTCAAGGTTTCATGCCCACTAACACTGGGTTCAATGAGCCGTTTGCTCCGTCCGCTCCTCCACTCGCAGCCTACCCTGATCTGCGTAAGCTTTGAAATTTTTGCAAATCCCCAAACACCACATGAAATTAATAAATACAACTCAGTTCTCATTTTTCCATGATTTTAATTATAACTAAATTTCTAGCTCCACCAAACTACAAGGATTCAATGTACTTCGGACCGGAAAAACCTCAAGGAACTATTGTGGATGATATCACGAATAAAGTCATTGACCAGATCGTGCCTAAGGGCGAAGAGTACATCCCCAAGTATGTGACCTACGGATGGAACCTCCCACCACCAAATCCGTCCGCCTGAAAAATTAGCGCACAGTTCAAAACTATATTGCCGCGCTTCCTTCGAGAACTGCGTGATTTGAGAGCAATGTATAATCGCACAGATTTTGTCTCCATCTCAATCCGGAAACTGTGCCAAACTTTAAATAGTTTCTGAGATTGTCCAGCTGTTCTTTATTTTAGATTTTTTTTTCAGTGAACAGTCACAAACGTCCGCTTCATATGGGGCCTTTATTGCCAATTATCACAGTGTTCCCTGCTTTTATCCTGGATTACGCACAGCTTTCTCAAGTAATCTCTTGTGAATCTCTGAAAACTGTAACGCTTAAAATGAACCGAAGGTTCGCTTACCCTTCAGGAAGAGGAAATAAAATGATTGTAACCACGCCGTTGAACGCCATAAAAACTAAACTACACGCACTTAAATTTGTAACGGCGCATTAATTGTAAATTTCACGGCACTGAGAGCCCATAACTATAATTCCAAAATTTCGTCAGGTGAAGTACTGCAGGCGTTAATTGGTCTTCCTCGAAATTCAAAACTCGGAAATCCTTTCAAGATTTTATATGGGGTTTTAAATGAAATCCCCCTTCATTGGTCTTGAGTGATCAAAACTTCGGAGACTTTTCACTAAGGCAAACCTTAATTTCCGCACCTATGAGCTTGGCATTAGTATTGCTCCAAGGTGACCTCTTAAATCCGCATAGTGTACACTCTGTACTATAGGGGGACAAGTGGGGTTCTGCCCTCGTTAATGTCCTTCAGGGGAATATTATAAAATTTAGGACAAAAGACTGCGTATGCTGTTTTGTGTGATACTTGGCCATGGAGCACATAATAAATTATTGAAAGTTCTTGACAGTATGGTTATTTTTATTAAAACGGTTTGCAAACAATCACTGACTACATCCATGCATTCCAAAAGAGCAAAAGCTAGTATGCCGGCCGAGAGCATAGAAATGTCGTCTCTCCCATACGTTGGGTGACGTAACATTTTCGCGGATAATTTCATTCTCGGGTTGCGTATATCTATGTGCGTAGCTGCTAAAGTTCATTCATACAGACAGACATTTGATTTCCAGCGCACAGGCAGATTAAAGTGTCAAATACTTTAGCATAAATAAATAATCAATGTCAAGTGTTGTCTAGAATCTGTTCAGTAATTTTTGTAAAGTTTGTCTATTAATTTGGATACTAAATTTTCTGGTTTCGTTTTCTTCGGTTAGTGTCAGTATACACTATTACTATTTATTAGATAACGACGTAAATAATCCCTAGGAAACTGTACTAAATAGTAGTACCAGTAATGACTTCTGAAGGGAGTTATTGGTTATCTAATGAGCATCGTTGAAAGCGGAAGTCACTTGTGTCCACTGACCAGCAATGCGGAGCCACATAAGAAATCTTGCATCCCTGCAATTTCACCGGGAATTGGACGTAAGTGCCATATATTTCAGTTTGCTTTTGGTATAATGGGGTAGCACCGTTCTAATGAGGTTTTCTGTGGTCAATACAGGAACGATATCGACATATCATCCAGAATAGATATTTAGTCACGTATGATGATATACGACGACTCGGTCTTTATGCGGAGCTTGAAGGTCACTCCGGTTGTGTCAACTGCTTGGAATGGAATGAAAGCGGGACGTAAGTTACGCTCATTCTGATGTTTTGCAGTAAAATTGTGAATGTTTTGTGCGTCTAATGTGTTGGTTGCTGTCTCAAAAACAGAATCTTGGCATCCGGCTCCGATGACGTTCATGTCATGTTATGGGACCCGTTCCGGAAAAAGCAGCTAGTGAGCATCCCCACCGGGCATCATGGCAATATTTTCTCAGTCAAGGTATGACTTGTGGGTCCAACGATTTCTGAATCTAAATATGTTCCTGTTAATGATGGAAATACTTTTTTGAAGTTGAATGGGTATTCAAATTCATAGTAGAGATTTTGTGAAAGTGTTTTGTGTGATTTTTATGGGATTGCATAATTTTGATTATGAATTTGATTTTTTCGTTTCCAGTTTGTTCCCAATTCTGGGGATCGTCAGATCATTTCTGGTGCTGCAGACCATGGGGTTCGGGTTCATGATGTGAATGTGAAGGAAGTTTTGAGCATGTGTTCGTGTCACCTGGGGAGAGTGAAGCGAATGGCCACGGACCCAAATGTGCCTCATCTATTCTGGAGTGCGGGTGAAGATGGTGTGATCCTTCAGCATGACTTGCGAAGCTCACATCAGTGCACCTCCAACAGTACGACGAAGCCGAACAATGTTCTCATTGACTTGAAGTGCTATACAGGGAGCAAAGCGGAGGCCAAGTGCTTAGCCATTAGTCCAACTCAACCCGAGTTGATGGCCGTCGGTGCTAATGACCCATATGTGAGATTTTATGACCGCCGAATGATTAAACCCTGTGAGAACACCAACCCCCAGTGTGCCCCTACGGAAGCCGTGCAATACTTTGTTCCTGGTCATTTGCCCTCCAAGATGACCGAGTATAAACGAACATTCAGATCCATTGCGTCTACCTATGTGGCCTTCAGCCCAGATGGGAAGGAGCTTCTGGTCAACTTGGGTGGTGAACAGATTTACCTCTATCCACTCTGTCCTGATCTCCAAAGGCTTCCGACGAGCTTTAATGTCCCAAAAATAAAATCTTCAGTGGGTGAGTATCGCACATTTTTAATCGGGTTCGAAGTCGTTTGAAAACTGTAATTTTATTGAAGCTCTCGTCTCCTATGATTTCAGAGGATGAAATGCAACTTATGGAGAAAGCAAGCAATGGTTATGTGAATGGCTACACCGTCAAGCTACGTAGTCTTTCCCAGCTTCCATTTTTGAATCCAGAAAGAGGGAGAATAGCCCCGGTTCGAAATCTCCCGGATCAAGTCGAGACGGTCAAAGTTAAGGTACGTTTCCCAAAGTGAAGTATTTTGTCGAGTTTCTACAAGTATTTGACGAATCTAATTTGAATTTGCAGGCAAACGATGCGTTTCAGTCAAAGAAGTATTCCCGAGCCATCCAGCTTTACAACGAAGCCTTATGTAAATGTCCCAATTCTCCCGTCCTGCTAGGAAATCGAGCGGCAGCTCTGCTCAAACGAGCCTGGTAGTTTTAAATTTTGAAATTGCTCAAAAAATAAGCAAAAAATCATCATAATGATTCTATTTTGTAGGGATGGAGACGTGTATGTAGCATTGAGAGATTGCTCGGCGGCGCTAGGCCTGGATCCTGGACATTTCAAAGCTCACATGAGGTAATTATTTAAACGATCCCTCGCAGTAGCCTAAATTTAAAAATTTCATAGAAATTAATCGCTTGTAAAAAATATCTAGACTATGTCGGTGTCTCTACGATCTGGGTCGGTACGAAGAGGCTGGAGAGTGTTTGCAGGTATTTCTGGAGAAGTTCCCTGACCACGCACAGACACCACAATTTCAGAAACTCCAGACGGATGTAGCTGCAAAGCTAAAGTCATCTCAAAGCAGACAGAAATCAACAAGTTCAAATCCGTCGGCTTCCGCAGGCACCGCTACTGATGGCAACCTACCCTCCACCACGTCGCCATCCACTTTAGGCACTTCCCAGCCTCCTCCTTCCGACTCAAGTTCCTCGTCAGTTATCTCAACTACTGCATCGAACTTGCGCAACTACTTTCTCCGTTTATCCCGAACATCCTCCGACTCCAGCAATTCTTCCAATGTATCTCACGAAAATGAGAATCCACCAGAAGTGGATGATGAGGATATGCTAGATACATCCCATGAAACGGGGGACTTAGGCACTGGAAGCGGAGCTGAGCAAAGAACTGAAGAGGGCCCCGGCTCCCGCGACTCTGCAGAAATGGGAAAAACAGGGAAACGCAAGTCCAAAGCTCTCTGTTTCTCTCAGGAGGAGGCTGAGTTTAAGGCGAAGGCCATAGATTTTGGTGATCGATTCTGTGGCCATTGCAATACGACGACGGATATCAAGGAGGCCAACTTTTTTGGAAACTTTATCGTCGCTGGTTCGGATGATGGGAGCTTCTTCATTTGGGACAAAACTACGGCAAATATCGTGCGGATATTGAAGGGTGATGAATCCATCGTGAACTGTCTGCAGCCGCATGCCGCCACTTGCCTTCTGGCTACAAGTGGGATCGAGAGCAGCGTAAAGATCTGGACACCGTTGCCTGACGACGACGTAAGATTTTGAAAAAAGCATGGTCAAGTTGCTGGATTTTCATAAAAGATTTTCACCAATCATTTTGCGTCGTACTTGAGCTGCCTTTAATTGACGCGGATTAATTTGAATTGAACGACTTTTATTTAATTTTCAATATTCTACTTATTTACAGCAAGGACGGGAGAAGGAACGGGAAGTGGAGGATATTGAGGACGCCGCATCATCGAACCAGAAGCGAATGGCTTCATATCCAGGCAACTTTTTAAGCTTGTTCCTTACCATGGGGTATCGCCTTAACGCTGAACAAGAGCAAGCGGAGGATGCTCAAGACGCCACAGTGCAGTGCAATTCGTCGTAAAAAATTCGTTCTCATCGACACCTGCTCCACTTTAGGCTTGTCATTTCATGTAGCATTATCATAACACCTTGTATGCTTTATTATATTTCCAAGAAGTTCCTCCTCATATGTAATACGGATCCTCTACTATCCCCTTGTAGTATGTCTAATCCTATACATTTCTGACTGAGTTGATCGTCTACGTTCGTTTACGTTTCACGACTGATATACATTATTACGGTTGGATGCTCATATGCATCTCACAGGCCTCTCCAAAAGCTATTATGGCATATGTGTCTTCTCAGTGATGATGAATTTAATTCGCTCAAATGCAGAATTTAGATGGACGAGGTGGTTTCTGCTCACTTATTTCGCATTTCACTCCGAATTGTATGCTTGCCACAGTGGATTTATGGAGGCGGAGCAAATGAGCTGATAACTGTATGAGAGCATATGTAGGCGCTCTTCTCATGACTATGGATGGGATTTTTAGATCTCGATCTCGACCACGAGATGACTTTCAGGTTAAGAAGTCTGCCTGGTGGAGCGTGAAGTGGAGTGTTCAGCGTGAGCAAGTCTTAAGGCTGCCCTATATATTCAGTCGTTGAGTGTAATTCTATCTACCAAACTCTTTGTTACCACGGTAATTAATGAAATTATTTGTAATTTTTTAATTTCAGATGGGGAAATTTGGATTTACATAGAGCAGTTGTAAAAGTGATGGTTGATGGCTACTGTGACCTGTGACGCCTGTTTGGCTGGGACTGGGATTTATTGAGAGGAGGGAAGGGATGGGAGACGATGGGAGTTGGGTCGAAGGGAATGCTACAGGCGTTTATGCGGAGAGCCGTGACTGCCATAACTTACCCGCAAATTGCGAAAACTGACTGAAAAACTCTCCAGGCTGAATTTCTCCGTAATCACTCACCGTATCACAATCACAACAAAACAACAGTAAAATCAAACGCGTTTCTACGAGTCTTCGTAAATCTGAAAGCTTTCTTACCTCTGTATTTAGTGTTGTAATTTTCCTACAAAGTAAAGTATTGAACTTTTCGGTGAAAATGGATCACAACGCAGCTGCTTCAGAAAGGCTATTAGATCCGACAGTGTTGCTCAAATTTGGTAAAAAGTCTGAAATTGCTGGAACTCCCAAGATTTTCACGAAGGTGACGTGCCTTTGCATTATGTTGAAGAATCCGCCATCATACTGTTGCAAACACCATTCGTTACGACCAATGTAGTACATGTGAGATCAATCCAACCTTTGGCACACATCATCAAATTCTTTTCAGGATCTAGTGGGAGCGGAGCAGGTATGTGAGGATAGCCATGTAGACCTGGACCAGACAGGCGAAATACTCAACTCGACGGTTCCACCAAAAATTTGGGAGGCGGAAGGGAAAACGTGGCGTCAAACGGTATTGCCATCACCATTGTAGAGAGTACATCTAATGTTACATCACAAACACATAACTTTAACTCAAATGTCAATGGAAACTCCAGCTCTCACGTGATGTAGCAACTAGATTGGACGTGATCAGTCTGAAGAAGACCCTTGATTCCTTGATGAAAGAGCGTCAGGCTCGAAATCACGGGCTGTGTCCGGTGCGCCGTGAGATTTTCAACCATTGTTTCGGTACACACCGTGAACATATATATACTTTGAATTTACAGGGGAGGTCATAGGTGCGAATTCCTTGTGGGATGGGGCAACCGGGCATATAGTGATTAAAATCTTATTCTGTCACGTAGATGAGGTGATCCGGCAAGTAACGATTAATAGCCCGGATCGTGGCTTACTCCTTTTACGTGTGAGGGACGAGATGCGCATGACCCTGGCTGCATATAACACCCTTTACGAAGACGCAGTTTGGTACGGCAGGTTCAATGCGGACGAAGGCTTTGAGCAGAAGGAGGAACTGATGAAGCAGATCAATGATTTAACGAATAAAGTCAACAGTGCAACTGCAGAGGTTGAACGTATGCGGTTGCAAGTTGATCATACGCGGCGCACGCTCAAGGAAAAGAGAGAGATGGATGCGAAGCGCTTCGCCGAGGAAGTTCAATTCATTAAGCGAGCGAATCAGCAACTGAAGGTTCTTCATGCATTATTGCTCATATATCACTTAGATGGGAATAAGGAATGCATTGTTTTTTTTTCACCAGAAAAGTTTATTTGTTTCTATACTATTCTCTTTCCAGCAAGAAACGGAGTCGCTCATGGAGTATGCACGGAAACCCTCAGGCATGGTTAACTAGTAGTCTTTTATGTAATAGTGTAATAGTGCCAGGAAAAATAGCGTGATGCGTAGATTTATTATTAAAAATTTAATATAAAATTCAAATTGTGATGCTGTTTGCGCTCCATTATTCTAAAAACTGTAGTTAAGTTTTAGGTCCTTACCAGTTGGGTCAAAGGTTTTCACGCGGCAGAGCGTGGAGAATTTTCAGTTTCAGGTTCATATGGATGAGTTGACAGCACTTTTAATTCTTACCTCCCTCTGGTGACAGTAGAGCGAGCGTAACATCAATGTTTGGCTTATGTTCACCTTATGACTGCTCGGCGAAGGAATTCCCCAGAAAGAATGACGCCCTATCATCCCCATGCTAATTCCTGATGTCGGAGAAGATAAGGAAAT
>WJFA01004272.1:0-11025 GCA_009870155.1 Pseudobourletiella spinata | reverse complement strand
AAACCTAATAGTTTTTGGCTTGTTGGACGAGCGGACATAAAGTGACTATTCGATTGCCATACGCAGTAATAGGGCTGCAACGACACACCACATAGAAAGCGGGAACCCCAGCACTTTAAATGTTGAGCAAGAGAGTGTTGAGTAACATGCTAACATGAATATATATCTGTAGAATTGACAGGTTTAACTCACTTTGTTCATCGCATCTGTCTGATTAGTCAAATTCTCGAGAGAGATCAGCCCTCAGTATGACATGAGTGACATGGAGTGAGCCGGGCTTGCATTAATACTATTATTAGGAGACTGGACCACTCGATGGATTGTTACTAAAAGTTGCTTATTTCGCTCTACTTAAGTGCTACCTTTGTCGTGTACATTGCGCGGCATCAGAGATACAGGAATGTGTTGTTGTGAGGATGGAATCTTCTGCAGAATACATTCAGAGGTCACCTGATTTTCCCCTGATAAGCTAATCGCATTGGTCAACAACTTTACGGGGTGTTCCGATTTCCTCGATATTTGTTGTTAGCTCAGTATCATGTAATCACGTGTCGCAGTTTTGTGTGAGGAGAAATTTGATTGTTTAGCAGTACGTTGGCAATAGTGATGTACCTCAAGAGATCACGTGACTGATCACTCAGTCCGGGCATTTCTGTTTCTTGATATTGAACTTCATCGGTTGCTCAGTTTGGAGATGTCGACAAGGGAAAGTAATGATCATGCGATGTAAGCGTTATGAGTTTCACAAATGACGGATTATGGGCTTGCCGAATTGATCGGATCTTAAATTGTAATTATGAGTACGAGCTGTTTTCAATGTTATTGTTATTTTATGATGGGTCTATGTAGAGGTGGGAATTTTGAATTGTGCTCAGCAACTGCATTCATGTTCTTGTTCTTCATGTAGGTCGGGGCGCTGCTCGCAGGTCTCGCCGGTGGATTCTTAGTTCAAACTTTGGGACGAAAAGGGACGATGGTGGCTCTCGCCCCTCCTTTTGTGGCCGGCTGGTTGCTCATGGGATTTGCACAGAACCTCGGAATGATGTACGTTGGACGACTCATGACTGGTAATGACTTGTTAGTGAAATACTGACAAGGGGACTTTTTTACATGTCACCAGCGCACGAATCAATGATCATGCGCGATCGAGAGGTTCCTCCATAGAGAATAACTATGCCATATATCCCTATGTATCAAAGGGGGGAGTACGTACGTCTTCACTAAAAAATCCCATGTTAAATCCTATAAGAAAATACCCGTTTTGACTTTCCAGTGATTTTTGAAAATCCTACAAAAGGTGCCTCTACTGCTCTTGGCTGGTGGTAATATGGTTTTGGATCGTTGAAAGTAACTATTTTACACTCTTTGTGAAAGAATTTTCGCGTTCGGAGTCGATTAGCATAACCCCAAATTTTTACCCTTCTCATCACTACGAGTTTAAATTAGTTCCTACGCGAAATACAAAAGTGGAAAATCCTTATGGGACTTAACATGTGATTTTAATTGAAGACGTATCCCCCTTTGGTATCCAGTGACAAAAATTGTGAGGGCCTGCATCTCAGCCAAATCTGATTTCCCGCACCTGTAGGAATTGGCCGTTGTTATTCTCTCTGGAGGACCTCTCGACCGCGTATAATCATTGATTTGTGCGCTGGTGACATGTTACAAGCTCCCCTCGTGAGTGAATGATCTTGAACGGTTGGTAATTTTGTAAAAGTTTGACGCACCTGAAATCCCTGATTCCTTGAAGAGGTGACTGCTGCAGATTGAATCCAGTGGAAATATGAAATTGGATTTATTTTTGTTTTAGGTTTTTGTGGTGGTTCCTTCTGCCTGATTTGTCCCATTTACGTGGGTGAAATCGCTCAAGACGAAATTCGTGGCTTCCTCAGTAATTGCCTTGTACTCAGTTTGTGCTGTGGACTCCTGTTCACGTAAGTTTTCTTTGTTCTGATGAGTAGAGGTGAATTGAAAATACTTCGACATTAATTCAATTGTTGAAATCATGTGGAACTTTTTGGATTGTTGTGATCGTGTTAATAAATAGATACGTCGTGGGTTCGTTCATTTCGTGGTACTGGCTATGCTTTGCATCTGCCGTCGTTCCAGTCATCCTCCTGGCAACGATGATCTTCATGCCTGAGACCCCAATGTTCCTCCTGACGAAGAACAAGAAGGACCAAGCCTTGACCTCGCTAAAATGGTTCCGTGGAGCAGAGAATGACCATCAAGTTGAAGCGGAGTTTAAGAAAGTATGGCTTGGTTTTTGTTACCGTGATGAGCAAATTGTTTCGTTCAGTTTGGATATGATTCAGGAATTGGAGGCGGTTGAAGGGATCAGAATAATAATTAAGTTCTCCTTTGTTGATTTTAGATCGAGAATGCCTTAGTGGAGAACAACGCCAAGTCGGCCACATTTAAGGATCTGCTGGACGGACCCGTTTTAAAACCGACACTGATAGTTATGATGCTCATGTTTTTGCAGCAGTTCAGCGGGGTCAATGCCGTCCTCTTTTACGGTGCGGACATTTTCAGGGCGGCGGGGACGGATCTAGACCCTAACTTATCCACGGCAATCGTGGGTGCCGTTCAGGTCGTCTTCGTATTCGTATCCACGATCTTGGTGGATAGGCTCGGGAGGAAGATCCTGTTGATCGTGTCCGAGTTCGGTATGGGAGTGAGTCTTCTGGCCCTCGGCGCCTTCTTCTACGTGCAGGACCATGATGAGGAGACATCCAAAAGCTTGGGCTGGCTCCCACTCACCAGTTTGATCCTCTTCATCATCACTTATAATTTGGCACTCGGACCGCTACCTTGGACGCTCATGGTATGCCTCGAAATTACTACGAACACACGAGTATCTCATTTTTGCCATTGTGCTCAAGTCACAGTATGTTACAATGAACACGGACATTTTTTTTACTTTAGGGTGAGCTACTTCCCCCACATGTGATTGGGATTACGTCCTCAATTGCCACAGCAACCTGCTGGGTCCTGGGATTCGTTATTGCCAAGTTTTTTACCAACATGCTCAATGCTTTAACTTCATACGGCTGCTACTGGCTCTTCAGTGGATGTTGCTTCGGTGGGTTCGTCTTCTGCATCTTCCTCGTCCCGGAAACTAAGGGAAAGAGCACGGAGGAGATCCAGCGCTACTTCGCCAAAAAGAATTAAGCACTATGCATACTTATTAGCCGTCGTCAGTTCGTACAAATTTTTACGGTGATCTACTGTGTCACAAACTATATGCACACTTATCGTCCGAATCGAACGCTTTTCCCGGCTCTCTCTGTTCGTTTGTGCGCGTAAATATATTTATATTACCTAAAATTTGTAATTGAGTCGGCGTTAATTGAGTCGGCGTGGGTGTACCATTGAACACAGTAACTTGATCCCCATTTCCCCGCAGTACCGGTTCTGTCATTAGTTGTGTTAGTAGGAGTTACCCCGGTAGTCTCTAGTCCACTCTGTATCACCTATCACCTCTCAAATGTATGCATTCATGTATCTTGTTCACGTGCGAACCCGGTGTCTTCCTGTTTGAATTTGTTCCCGTAGTTTCTTTTGTTAAGGTTATTTTAACTCCAGTACACGGTAAAATAGACTAGGCTGTGTGCACTCATGCGGGCGGTGGTACCTTAACTACATGACGAGGCGTTTAATGTTTTGTCCATTTTTAATACGTAAAGTTAGAGAGTGAAAATTTCAAATTTTGTATCTATACAAATTATCAATTATGCTGACTTGGTAGATAAAGTTGATTCAGCTCATATAAATATTTTACCACTTTTAAAGTTTTATAAATAAATATTTTAAATTATTCTCATTCTGATCTGGGTAATTTTGAATAGTTAAGAAGGGTCAAAGGAAAGTTAATAATAATAATAATAATAATAATAATAAATTGAATACATGAACAAGTTCTCATTCATTTCGTGTGTGCGCTTCCAAACTGTGTGACTGTGTGGCGTTCTATCTACAAGGATATTGTGTTCTGTTTTTTCTTGCGGTCACATAATACATCATTACAACTTGATCACCCCCTACTCCCATATGTTTAGCCATTATTGCCATTAGCTGAAGAAATGTGCTTCTAAATGTGATTAGCAAACCCATAAAAACATCAAAATACTGTACAAATTATGATTGGTGGCTCTGATATAGTGACAACGATAAGTGGTAGCACTCATGAACACGATGGTTGGGTCATTGGGTGCGACGTAGACTTGGTTTTTTTAGATTAAATAGTCGTCCTTTATAATGATTTCTTAGTAGGTTTTCCCCTCAATCAGTTGACTATTATTATATACTGTCATCAGAGACTGCACATAAATTATATTTACTTATGTTTATGTGGCATTTCGACGGGACTAGCCTCACTGACGGGCTGAGTAAGTGCGGGTCTTCCATGCCATGTAATAGCATAATTAATTACGCTACGATTATTTAAAAATTGTAATTTCTTTCTGTCTTGTCAAACATGTATGGGCCCAACATATTCGGCAACAAAAATTCTCAATCTTGACAGAATCACCGTCACAACCGTCATCAGGTGGCATGCCTTAAGATAAAGAACTTGTTCTCCCGTACTTTTTCGTCGCAAAACCAAAAGTGCAATGTAACGTGGGATGGTCGCTGTCTGGCTCTAGTCGCAGTACTTACGGGGGGTCCAGTACTTACATACTGTAATGGTCCATTTATTCAAATCTTTTTTGCCTCGGGCATTTTTCTCCGCAGTATGTTCTTCCCCGGCGTTAGTAACCCTACCCCTACAGTTTAAGCATGACATCTCTGGCCTTCGTCATCCAAAATGGTCCACATCTGCATACAATAGGAGGAATATAAAAGCCAAACAATATCTAACTTTTTAGTTCTCTTACACGAATTTCCTTGCACTACCGAGTTCCACAGTGGATGAAACCGACCGCCATGATGCTCAGGCCAATTTGAAAATTTACCTTCCTTAACAATTCATTTGAGGCATCACACAGCTTGATTTATCCATTAAAAGTTTAGGAATAGTTTCTCCGCTCCTGGTGAATAAGAGAATGTCCGCTGCGGATTTCACACAAGTGACTCAACAAACAAATCTCTTGTCTCGCCAGGTTAATGCACCTTACGTCACAACATCTGGAATCAGCTGTAACTTGTTCATGTCATCTCACGCCTCGCTACCCCGTTTTGGTTATTTTGAGGTGGGCTTTATTATTGGGGATGTGAAAATTATTTGATAGCACCTGCGAAATAAATAGTTGGCACACCGTAGACGTATCAGTAGTTAGTGGCAACGACAACTGCGCAAGGGCTTGGATAAGCTGGGAACTGCCGCGAAAGAACAAGGTTTCAGGTTTTAGCAGATACACACGTGTGAATGCATTTCATTCCAGATTCCTCTTCGGATTAACACTGTCAACTCCTCTACTCCAGCTGTTTCAGAATCTGTAGTTGCATCAGAGTTGCATCCCGTGTGGCAAAAAGCTTTTATGCAACGCCTTGACATGCGGAGGAGTCCCACATATATTTTCCCACATATAGAGCAAATGATACAGGCTGTAACTCTACCTAAAAGGAATCTCTTGTTCTTTTTTTTTCATCTTCATCAACAGAGGCTTGAGAGACCAAGCCTTTGAGAGAGGAGCAGCGTATTGGTTGCGAAAACAAATCATAAAGTTCGCAGGAAATCGTGGTCAATTTCTCAAGGTCAGAACAACAGGACTTGATTATTGTGAAGTGGACACCTCTAAAGTGACGTCATGTTCATGTATTACATACTGCTGAGAGTGAGAGCAGAACCACTTACTGCCAACATCAAGTTAACAGGGGTTTCGGCGAAATTAGTAGACGCAACTCGTGTTGCCACCACCTCTCCGCCTCAAGAAAAATCAAAGGGGAATGACATGGGTCTGCTATGGTGCGCAAAAGATGCCTTTGTTGTGAGACTCATTGTTCCGCTACAGGTCTTCGTCGAACGTGTACGTGGATAGTAAAAGATCCGCGCCTATCGAGTCGCCAACTATTGTCCCGGTGGCATCCTCAAATCTGGTTCCATCATCCACAACAAGTTTGCGAGCAGGACAGTCAGTCATAAGCTGTACAAGTTCTAACAATAAAGGATTTTTCTAATACGCTTTTTTTCTGTCACCGTAGCCCCAGCCTATTAGCCTCGCGGCATGGAGAATTAGTGAGAGATGTGTGGTAATATTGGAGCTGGTGGAGACATCGTGGGCACTTCTCTCAACGTACAGGATTCTCATGCAGGCACGTATTTTTATACGTACGCACGTGTGCTTCAATCACTCTCCTGGGCATGTACAAGATTGAGATTACAAACCGCAACACGAGGGAGGACAGGGTCGCGGCGAGAAGTGCGAGTGGCAAAGATATTGGAGCGATTGGGTTGCCGCCATATGCGGCTTTATGACCCCCTCTGTACATATAAACAATGGGATTTCATCTCCTGAGATGACGAAGGAGGATGTAACGCTGGATTGATTATTACTTCCCTTCTGACACACATACACGCACACACACACACACTGTGGGTAACGCAATGAGGGTAGTACATGGCCAAATTTGTTTCTATTTACGGAACTATGCTCAGCGACTTTTGCTCCACGGAACAACCATGTCATAATTGAGGGCTAGGAAAAAGAGGCAAAAAATGGATTTAAGATTTGGCCGCCGTATTGGTGACCTTGATTGGGCACAGTTTTCATTTACGATACATTACTGGTTGAAAAAATCAGAGAGGACCTTTCACTGCATTATCATGTACACATACATATATGTATATATATATATACATATATACATATGCATATACATATGTGAGTTCACAATAAATGTCTCCATCGCTCCTGTTGTTGTGGACTCCAAAGGCTACGGGTACCACACGGCGGGAGCAGGCAGCTCGGCATACTATCTGATTCGCGCTCAATTACATTCTCAATGAGACTCACTTTCCACAACCTCATCCCAGACCAGACCCCCTCGCTGTGCTGATTGAGCTGGGACCAAGTTGTAGTGCTCAAGCATTACGTAGCTCTGACCACTATGTTGCTAAGGTGATGACATCAAGTCATTATTGTTACTATTATAGTTATTAGGAATCTCTTCCTGGACACCTCAGAGGCGTCGTGTCGAGGAATTGGATAAACTCCTCTATAGCAGTCGCCGCCGGCAGTCGGAATCCTCCAACTTTGGCAGTACTGTATGCCGAGAATAATATAAAATGATTTCCCACAACGGATCAACTGATCCATGTGCTCTGTCCAAATTTGAAAGTCAACGAGGCCGCATGTGATTCTGGGAAAGGGCGGAAGAGTATCTCATCTTAGATCGCAGTCAACAGTGCAGTGGGTTTCGTGTTCAGAGAGTAACAAAACAGTCGTGTGTATGTGAGATGCGAATCTGATTTTGAAATCTACAGACTGACTCCTCCGTAATTCTGCCCAGGCGCTGCTTCTGCTTGCAAAAGTAGTAGCTTCCTTCTCTCGCAGATTTTGCTCTTGGCGACGAGTCGGCCGCGGACACAATTCTCGCTAAACCCAACAACAGCAGCAACTACAAGCGCGTCATCATAGCAACTTAATTTTTTTCACAAAGTTTCCAGCATGTAGGCAGATTTTGTGGAGCTGTAGTGAAGGAGCATCCGTGGCTCTTGCCTGCTGTAGTGAGTCCCTGCTGGTCCCATTGTCAGCACGTATTAACAACGTGCCGTCGGTCCCACGTGCCCTCGAGTCACAGCAGCCTGAGTCCGCCCGTGGTCGTGACCCTCCACACTGACTGCCGTCCATTCTGTAAAGATTGCTCATCCATCCCGTGTGCGTAGGCTCTCTAAAAAAAGCATCCGTGAAGATGGTCATGGTGGAGTTGGACGTGGAAAACTTTGTGGCGAGGAAAACGCCTCAGTTTTTAGCGGCTTCGGCAGGTAAGTACGGTGGGGCGGGAGTTAGGAGATTGTCGAGTTGACGTTACAGTATGCTGTTGTTGTCGTTGTTAACTCTGAATTGAAATGGGGCAATTTACAGCATGTTTCGGTGCGTTCACGCTTGGTACCGCTGTGGTTTGGACCGCCCCATGCCTCCCGGATATGGAGAGGACGCAGGAGTTTGGCGAGTTGTCCATTGAGGACAAGTCCTGGATTGCAGCCCTGGTGACGGTAAATATTTGAGCTTACAGGGTATTGCCCTTTCGGATATTGTCGGTTAATGTAGTTCCTGCAGCTAGGAGGACTTGTTTCCGGCCCTTTTGCCGGTCTCGCCATGACGCGTTTCGGGCGGCGCGGAGCACTGCTCGGACTTTCTTTACCGTGTATTATTTCCTGGCTCTTCATTGCCTTCGGAGGATCCGTCTCCTGGGTCTGTGTGGGGAGGTTCCTTCTGGGTAAGCCTCTATGGAGGTTATGACAATGCTTTGAGATTAGTCACAGTAATTATCCTGACAACTTTCGGACCGTTCATGCCCAGGTTTCTGCGTGGGTTCCTACACAATCATTGTGAACGTCTACATTGCGGAGATTGCCGAGGATAAGATACGGGGAACCCTGGGATTCCTCTTCCCCATTTGTATCTCCGCCGGTGTCCTTTATACGTAAAGTTTTTTCTTAAGGAAATAGTAATCCAGAGGGTTTTGGATCCATCTGGCGCGAGCCTTTAAAAGTAAACTGTTATTTCCCTTCATTCACGATGGGCTTGCTGACTGTGTCAATATAGGTATGTGATGGGGGCATTGGTACCATGGAAAGTGCTCACCTACGTGAACATGCTCTTCCCGGCTGGACTTCTCGTGAGCATGTACCTCGTCCCGGAGTCTCCGATTTTCCTGCTGAGTAAGGGGAAGAAGAAGAACGCCGGGAGGGCACTTCAGTGGCTCCGCGGAGCGGAGAATTTTGACGACATCGAAAATGAGCTTCATCAGGTGAATATTGGCTGATGAGAAAAAGAGTGAAACCTGGGCTCGTCAGTTATTAGATATCAGATATTATTCTCTGTTTGATGGCAGATGCAACATTTCGTGGAGGACAGTGCGGCGCGAAGGACGACTTTCAAGGATTTCTTCATCCCGTCCGTGCTGAAACCCACGCTGATTAGCTTGGGGCTCATGCTGTTCCAGCAGCTCTCCGGCGTCAACGTGATCCTCTTCTACACCGTGAGCATCTTCAAGGACACGGGCAGCGACATTGATCCCAGCATAGCCTCCATCATTGTCGGAGTGGTGGTCCTCGGCTCCTGCTGCGTCTCCACCCCATTCATAGACCGTGCTGGACGCCGGATCCTCCTCCTCATTTCCGCCACCGGCATGTGCATTGCCTTGGGAGCCATGGGGATTTTCTTCCTCCTCAAGGAGCAGAACGACAATGAGACTCCGGCGGCCCTGGGCTGGCTCCCCCTGGCCTGCCTCCTCACCTTTATTATCGCTCTAAACTGGGGGTAAGAGATGGTTCCACTCACTGATATGGTAAATCATCAAGTGTGCAATAAAATCTCAATTATTTTTTTACATGGCAGGTACGGCCCCATTCCATGGCTCATGCTTGGGGAATTGATCCCTTCCCACGTTAAAGGTGAGTGAAAGCAAGGGATGATAATAAGTGAACAAGGGCAGTAATTGTGAAGTAACTTGTACTTAGTCGTGAAGATGATGTTTATGACAATGTTGATGTGACTATGCTAAGGTTAAATTACTGTAGGTGCGGCCTCTGCACTTGTTACAACAGTGAACTGGTTCTTGGGCTTCCTCTTGATCAAGACATTTGAGGACATGGCCCTCCAGCTGGGCATGTACACTGTCTACTGGATGTTCTCTGCCTTCTGCTTCCTCGGCATTTTCTTCGCTTACTTCATAGTACCGGAAACGAGGGGGAAGACGTTGGAGGAGATTGAGAAAATTTTTAAATAGTAAAATGTGCTCCAGTCCAGCTTGTTCAATTAAATACAACATCACAATGCATTACTTTCTAAATCCCCGCATCCCTTTGTGAGGGGCCAGTTGTGTGAAGGATTTTGGTGCGATTTGAAGTTGGCGGGATGAAGGAACTGTATGGCCATAGGTTGATGCAAGGACCAGGTTCACTGGAGGATTAAAATTGTGACGTGCCGTTGGTTTGGAGTGAAGGTGGCTAAACTATAACACTGTCGAGGTCGACTGACTGTCGATAGTTGGTGGAGACTGTGAGAAATAACATGAGCAAGTTTTGCCTCTCGTTCCCTGTTTGATGGATGAAGAAAGAGAGCTGTTGGAACTGACTCAAAGCCGCGCCCCGGTTAAATTTTTCACGTTCACCATGAATATGGTACAGATGATCGGTAGAATGTGGCCATTAAAAGTGAAAACTGTTCTCCAACATGGAAAATTCAAGTTCTGAGATTTTCTTTTCGTAAATAGCTAATATATACTGTCGTCAACCTCACCCATATCGGAACAAACAGCTTTGTAGAATGGCGTTTCAAATGTGTAAAAGAACGAGTTTATTGTTTCGGAGAGGCTTGAGCTTGGAATATTAAAATTGAGATGTGGTGTTTTTTTTGTAAGTTCCCAAACTCCAGCTGGTAAAGCAGCCCTATAGCCCACAACCCAAATAGTTCCGGAGACGCGCACGGTACCTTACCGGCACTAATGCTTAGCTGCAGTAGGCCTAGGCCTGGTTGCAGCTTTCATTGGTTTACTATCGGGTCAAATAGTGGTGAGCTCTTGCTAGTTAAGCCCAGGTGAGGTTCATGACGTCGCTTTTTTAACTGCTTGATCGAGCTCTACTCACTTTAGCGTGCAAAAGAATTCAAACTTGGAAAACTACACATGCTCATACATACATCATGATAAGAGTACATTTAAGTTTGAACTGATTTCGTGCGCTAAAGTTATTCGAGCTGGATCAGGCAGGCGAAAACGTCATGACCCTCACCTGGACTTGACGAGATAGGGCTCTGGGACTGTTCGCCCAGGCGAAATTCGCCCATGTAACTCACACAGAGGACCACTCGCCCAGATCAAACTGACCCAGGAGATCACCCGCCCAGGCCAAAC
>WJFA01004271.1:0-11026 GCA_009870155.1 Pseudobourletiella spinata | reverse complement strand
ACCAACAGAATCCTAATGACATCATCAGCCACCACTGTGTATCTGCATTTCGGATGGTGTTTATGAAAACACAGAAGCAGCAGTTCTGTCTTTCTAACCTCTCACTGCTCTGTAAACAATCTCAATGAGAACTGCAGATAACTGCCTAAATGTAACTATTTAACATGTACACGATGAGGTGACTGCTCGCATTCCCATGGCCTAAAATTGCAACTGATTCCCTCCCTCTTCGCACTGCATTCGATAATTCAATCATATCTTTGCAATATCCTGCTAAATCTGCTCAGGGATGCAAATCCGAGTAATTAGTAGTGTAGCTCGATGCAATTTCGATAACCAGAGGAGATTAGATATTTAAAAAGTTCGTTCACGACCTTAATCTGTTGGAAAAGAGGTGAGAGAATGCACACTATTATCTTGGGCCACCCTTGACCCTGTGTGATATTATGGTAACCAGTGGGAAACTCCGTGTTCCAATTTTAGTCGGGGCAATAAAAAAAATGAAGCGCATCTGTCGCCATTGATTTGAAGGTCCAGCGATAAGGAAGCTTCTGGATTTGGTATTGGACAGCAGTAATTACTCGTCCATGTAGGACTGTCGCTGCCTCTCCGTGTCATTACTTATCACATAGCGAACGCACTTAAAATTTTTATTTCCCCCTTAATCATCTTCATGTGAGAGCATACAATTGAGGCTCTTCCGCTTCCCATTTAGACGCACACTCTAGGGTAATACTATGCTTGGACGCTCTGTTTTCAGCATCAGTTTAAGAACTGAAAACCAATGTCACGCCCAAACTTTGAGTTGCCTCACTGAGACGAGCACATTATTCTACAGACTTCCTCTCTCAGCCCGACGAGCGACTCAAAAGTAATTATGCATGCCTTGAATGCATTTGCCTTTGGTCTGACTGTGATGTAGTGAAAAAGTCCATAAAAAATTAGTCCTTGGCAGATAATAAACGGGGGGATGATGCGCCTCTTTTTCGAATTATTGTAGTTAGCTCGTGCTCTCGGCAACCTTCCCAGCGGAATCTCCTCTGCAAAATTTTTATCTATCTGTCTATTTCAGTTATCTACAGCACTGCAATCATTTCTCAAGTATACTTTTATCAAACATGCAATAAAACTTCTCAACATGTCAGAGGATGCTTAAAAAATAATGGACTTTTTTAAAGAAAACAAGTATTTTTTTATTTTTGCAGCTACATGTAAACAAATGCACTAATTTGGAACCAAACTACACATAGAGATATTGATGCGGTTGGTATACAAAGTTATGGCATTATGTAGTTCACCCAAAATTATTTACTGATGAAAAATAATATACACAGTTCATTTATGTGGTTCTAACGTTGAAAATTTACATGAAATTTGTAAAACTTCCACAATAATCCTTCGTTCATATTTAGATGCTATTGACAGACACGGCACAGAGCATCTCACATGCTTCATGATTGCGGCTTCATATGATGGGACACAAAGTTGGATGCTCAACGACAGCATGCAGGTTGCAGGTCCAAGGCTTTTCCACACTCATGACCGAGTTCTCATCTCAAAATCAATGGAGTCAGCCCAAGTCATGGAAAGTTGAGCCCTATAGAAACATTCAGTGGCAGACAGAAGGGATCCTGTGTTGTATGACCCAGTACTGGAATCCTATGCAATGAAATAATTTCCCTGCCTGTTTACCATACAATCTATAAATGAGCACAGCTCTGTTTTTATCACTTTATCCTTTATTTTTATTTGGTTTGACCTAAAACAGGATTTCCACTTGAAGCTCACCTCATCTCATCTCCTCATCCCTTTATCCATCTCTTTCTCTCGCCGCCGCACATCCACCACCGACCGGCTATTTTTTGCTCCCATATACAACAATGGACTGCTGGCAATGTTTCATGCAAATGCACATCCAGGAATACACAGACACACACACACACACACAAGCATACACAAATGATCATACAGGCACGCGCACACATACACGCCAAAGCACATACAGATGCTCACACACGCACAAACACACATTAAACCTAATCTTGCGACAATGCTGAGTAGTAAAAAATAATACAGGGTGGTCGAGTGCACAGGTAGTAGGTTGTTGGGTGTCCATACCCTGCAATTCACGGTTACGAGCGCAAAAAAAAACAATTTATTTTTGCTCCAGACTTCCTCAGCATGTACCTCTGAAGATACTACGGACGAGAAGACGTTCTCGCGGAGTCCAGTAGAGAAACTGTTGAAATTCTGAGTCTCTCTGAGCAAGATGAGCTACTCCGCGAACTCCGGCACTTTATTTTTGGTTTTCACCATTTTTATTTGTTTGACTCCGAATAGAAGCGATAGCAAGAGCCTTCCTTCAGATTGCACGGACTTGCAAGTTCAGATCCTGCAGAAGGATCCCAAAGCCCTCGCCTCATTGGGTGAAGTACAGCAAGTGTACTTGGAGCGGGAAAATGGTGAACTTCAAAAAGTTGCTGTCCCGGCCAGTTCCATTTTCAGTGTGATTTTCAGTGGACCGGAGCCGCTCAGCTGGAGTTATGATGGGCCAGGTGTAAGTTCAAATTTAGCGGGCTCAGGGGCGGGTTTTACAGTTTTATTTTATTATTTTCATTAGAGAATATTCGGCATTTGTTTACATTTTGCCGTCTTGCTTTATAAATATTGACATTCGGTTCCAGTGAACTATCACTACAGTTTCTTAAAGGGATTCAGTGTCGTGGAAATTCAGTCGTTTTTGTTGTTTTAAATACTTGGTGTTTGTGTCAGGAGCCCACATTAACGGAGACAATTGAGCGGTCACCGACCGGCTGCCACATCATCAAGTTGAACAAGCCGAAGGGGATGACCTTGGAGAGTGGGAACACGGGTCGTTACACTGTCCGCTACGCCACGAAGCCAGAAGAGAAATCTGCCTCAGTGTATTTATATGCTGCTAGTATGTATCCCATGTACTTTTCCCTCCTCGTAGCTAATTCTGTGCGCTAATGATTGTTGTTGTTCTCCCTGTTCAGATAAGTATCCGCCGTACCTGATGAATGCTGGGAGGCTTCAGAGTAGGATGTGGCAAGAAGGAAAACCGCTCGTCCTCCCTTGTCTCCTTAACGAGCCTACGATGAAAGTGTCCTTTTCTAAACGGGTTGGCCTGGTAGGTTGCTCACATTTTCCCTCCGATTACATGACGTAAAAGTTTCGATGATGTTACTTGTGAAATCGTTTATGTACTTTCTATTTTCTATTGTGAAATCAGAACGAGTGGAGAGAGGTAACCCATCCAGGGGCTCATGAATTTGACCCGAAAGTGGGATTTACCCTTCGAAAACCCCTGTTTGGAGCTTCAACTCTGTTGGGATCCTACAAGTGTTTTACAAAGCTCCATAACCGGAATGACACCGTCTTTATTAATGTCTCGCCCGAGGGTGCAGAGTACTAAAACTAGCACGTCGTTTATCCCGAACGGGCGGAATATAAATAACTTGAATAAATTAATGCGGATCCGATAGTTCGAGCCGTATAATTAGCCGTCGAGCTCAACCACTGTTTACTAATTCCAAGATGATTGGTTCACATTTGTGATGTTGTTGTTGTTGATACTGAAGGAGTTGTAGGCGGGATATTTCTAGAATTTCCGTTTAAATTCTGGTATAGGGGATCAACAAGTGGCAAGTTAGTGCGGAACAGCTCGCGTTTACCTCCAGGAAAACAGGATTAAGCTCTTGGCCCAGTGCATTTACTTATAGTAGTCATGCTAATCGGTACAAGATCAATTAGAGGCATGCTTGTGATAAATCGGCGCAGCGTACTCGGCTGAATATTTTTAGTAGCATCTCATTACATCCATACAGCATCTCGAATCCAATGATGCGTTCCACCGATTCCTTAGCAAGGGTGGAAGGCACCCAATAATGCTTTGATAAGGTCGACTCCTTCGCAAACGGAGACTTCAATGCAAGGTCGTGGATTCCGTTGACTCTTCCCGGACTAACTTTGGGGTGCGCCGGCTCAGCCTGGAGTTTGGATTGCGCTGAAAGCCTCTCCGTATCTCAGGCAATGGCCGCAGTTTGTCTGCCTCCGCATTGGCTTGAGCTCCCTTCTGAGTCGTGGAAACGCCCATTTTCTTAGGATTTTGACATGAAAAAATGTTTGTTAAAACAAACCCACAAACCATACAAGAAACAGAATGAACTAAAATTACATTGCAAACCAGAGCGAGCATAGACTTCATGCTGTCCATATCGCTGGACAAGTTGTCGAGGATGGAACTATTTTCCAAGATGGCTTCCATCAAGTCATTGGATTCGATATCTACTTCTTCATTTTCATCTGAAATCCAAAATTCATTTGCATTAGGAGAACCTACAGCCAGTAGTGGATGGTAAGCAAGTTTGAAAAGTCAAATTTCCCATCAATTTCAGTTCAAAATGCTCTGGTCGTTGGCGCCACTGCACTGGCAAAAACTCACCCTTGTTGGGAATATTGTGCTGAAAGAACTTGATAAATGTAGCTCGAAACATCTGATACTTTTTCGGCACATTGGGATGCTCAACCACAATGTTTCGGTCCACTCTTCGAATGAAGCATTTTGGTAGTACTTTTTCCAAATTTGTATGACTCTGAACCTGAACCAAAAAATTTGCCTTAATGAGCTCAACGGAACTGTCCAAAATTTATTTTTTGAGGCCAAGAATCTGGTCAAGTTTTCTCACCTGCATTGTGAGTCGCTTCAGCTGAGCATTCTTTCGAACTGACTCGATGTCGCCAACGGCAAGACCGATGAGTAAATTGATCATGACTATGGGCATGAAGATCATGTACACGGCAACTGCAGGAAAGGTCGTGTATGGATCCGGGATACGCCTATGGGAACGTCAACGGAATATGATGTCAGTTCCGGCAGATTTGAAAAGTATTTTACACCGCATTGGGACTAAATGCATTAACCTGTAAAAAAAGTGAATAAATCACCTGGAATACTGACACTCGGTTAGACAACTGTAAGACTTTGTATCTTCCCTCCCCTCCCGCTCCATCTCGCCGCAATGGTGGGGATAGGCAAAGGTGTTCATAAAGTCAAGATCCCCCAACATCATGGAAAACGTGCGCATGACGGACATTGGAAACGTGGAGAAAACGATGTGATTGCCCTGCCATCCAAGGAAGCTCATTTAACTCTGAACGTCTCGCAAAAAACTTTTTGGTATCGCCTGGGACTATCACACGATGCATACCGCCGCTACTTCTTCTTCAGACCGTGCAAATGTCAAGTACATCCACGTAGACCTACCAAATACTACTTAAAAAATCATGGGAACTAACGTTGGAGAGAAGGATGTAGAACGCAACAGCAAAGGCCATGATAAGTATGGAGAAAATGATGAGGACGCGGAGGAGTGTTTTCAAAATCTCCAAAAACATGGACACGTACAGTCCTACCGAGTCGAATCTACTCAAAAAAACGCCATCAAAGTATTTACTAAGAATTTTCCCTCATTTGATTGCTCTTTGAACATACACACTCTACCTTTGGAATATCAAAAGCAGGTAGAACCAACCCATGAAGGCCGCAACGGCCAAACTCGAATTGATCAACGCATGCGCTCCCAGCAGCCGCCAACCAGTTGCCACAAAGCACGCTGTATTCATCACTATCCACACCCTGGAACCACACAGTACAACATTCCTCGAAATCCTTTCAAACGCCAACAAAGCGTTCCCTTACCAAGTATCCACGTTTTGACAGTATTTGAGGCCGTGACGAAATATACTGATAACTTCCACGAGCATGTTCAGCACAGAAATGATGGCTATGGCCACGAGGAGCACGAACATGTCATTATCGTTGTGCTCCCAGTTTTTCTTGTTAAAGTACAGCCAGCGAGCAGCGATCTGAAACGAGAGTCTACACACGACCATTAAATCAGGAAAGAGTACATGAAGAGCCATCTATGTGCAGTAGAATTTTAATTACCCATTTCGCACGGTCCGGATCAATTCCGTTGGTGAAGTAGTCGGGACTAAAAATCAAGGATTTGCAAGCCTGCCGTGACATATTCGGTGGGATCTTCTCGTGGAACTCGTAAAAGCGCGGCCAGAATTCGTCCCCCTTGCCCAGAGGATGAGTACAGACCAGGGTGAGCATGGCCAAATATGCGAGGTAAAAGATGGTGCTGGTGTACTGGACGTACTTCCCGTAAGCATTCCATTTCATCTGCAGGTACTTGATGGACAGCTCGTGAGATAAGAGGGTGACGCGGCCGTGTGCTACCATCACCTGCAGGAATTTAAAATTTTTAAATCAAATATTTAATTGTTTAATTTTGGATTCTAAAATAAATAATTCCGAAAAATCTTGCATTCAGAATAGGCAGGAATCGCTGCTCCGGTGGGGATCGTTTCCCACGCTCCTCATCCCTCATACTCTTTGGTTTTGTGAGCCATTTGAAGTCGTACTCCACCTGAAAATTAATTTCCCATTAATTACATCAAAGTAATTACAAAAGACTATTTAATTACAACAAATCTGTGAGAAGAGATATGAACAGTGTTATTTTTTCACTATTTAATTGTGATAGTAATTAGTTATGAATAGCCGGAATCTACTATGAGTAACGCACATGGAACGATGGAGAGTCTGGCTTCTCCTGGGATGATTTCCGAATGCTGCTATCCAGTACAGCTTTGGCGACTCCGGGTATCTTTGAGATGAGTGCTTCCATGATACATGGATATTTCCCTTGCGTCATACCCAGTACCTGATCAGCTCTGCACAAAATCGCATATAAACCCCTGAATATGGCTCCCATTACGATGGCAAAGCTACTGCATTAAAATACTACACACATACCGGGATTTGTGGGTGACCATGACGAAGGCAAGTTCGATAAACTTGTGCATGATCCCGTAGTCAATGGCACTGCATCCATCGTCATTGTACTTTAATTCACAGCCCAGTCGGAGGAGGAGATCCGCCGCTTTGGCCTGGTTATTCAAGGCTGCACTGTGAAGCGGTGTATTCTGCAACATAAAATAACCGGAGCTCATCCAAACGTCTACACGCAACTAACTACCCAAATTCCCCAATAATCCCACCCCATTCTTATCCACAAGATCTATCAAATGTGAATGAGTGCTCAGGATCTGTCTTCATCGCCTCCGTGTGACCATTCTCGGCTGCGAGGTGAAGCGGCGTCCTCCCACCATGATCCCGATGTAGCAAAGCACCCTTCTGCATGAGAGTATGGAGTACCCGATGATGACCTAGAAAATTACACGTCCTCAACACAAATATGATGGGACAACTAGTGGCATTAATAATAATTGGTGTTCATGACTTGGTGTGGTTTATTTGGACAAACCTTCGCGTGCAGCAATGTGGAGCGGAGTCGCCCCACTCCCATTACTCTCATTAATAACAAGGGAAAAGGACTGAAGCTGGATGATCTGCTGCATGATCTTCGTTCGTCCGTAGCTGTGGAGGGCATCAGTCGGCAATTAACTAATTACCGGTGGCTTCATGTGGAGAAGATGAATAATTAGGACAATTATAGATGCGTAAAATAGCGCGGCTCACCGACAGGCAATGTGAAAAATATTTTCCCCTTCCGAATTTTTCGCCATGATGCTCGCACCCAAGGTGAGCAGTTTTGACACGGAGCTTATCTGACCTTGCTTGGTGGCAATGTGCAACGCTGTGTTTCCCCGCTTGTCCCGCACCTCCAAAATCGGGATGAGACACATCTGTGAATTAAACCACAAAATGGGACCCAAATGACAATCTTCACGTTAGGGAAAACAGCCAGATCCGCAAAGTTGTTTTGATGGAAGCAAAAATCAAGACTTGTCGGTCCCACCGTAGTGTCCTCATCCACCATTCTGCACAAGTCCCCGTCGTGCTTCACAATTGTGTGGAGCATGGAATTACCCTCCACATCCTGAAGTCTCGTATCGGCTCCGAGCAAAATCAGTGCTTTTACAGTCATCCAAGCGTTTCTGGACGCCGCGAGATGTAGCGGCGTCCGGCGGTTCTTGTCCAGCAGGTCCAAACAAGCGCCCTGTGTACGCATCGCATGACACAGAAATATGCGTGAAATTGATATATGTACTTAAAGTCCGACAAATATAACCTGGGAGACAAGAAACTCGACGAGATCTGTATGATCAAACATAGCAGCGTAGTGGAGCGGCGTGAGCCGCTCCACATTGCAGGAATTCAGACTGGACCCTTTTTCTTCCGGTTGGAGCTGTTCCAACAACAAATTAGAGGACAGCAAGGTAACATAATCCATTGGCAGCTACATTTTTAATAAAATTCACCTCAAACATGAGTTTGACAATATCTAAGGACCCCTGGGCACATGCCAGATGTACTGCCGTTGACTTTTCGTGCTGCGGGACAGAAATTTTGGCTCCCGCCTCCAGGCATATTCGCACAGTCTGGTGGTAGATAATGTAGGCTTTTAGGGGATTTTCGAAGTTTCCCGTGGGAAAACGTAAGAGATTTGTCATAATTTACTTGTCTATCTCCGCCGTGGATGGCGGAGTGAATAGGGAGGTTCCCCTCAGCATCTGCTAAACTCATCATTTCCTCCATGGGACATCCGGATTTGGCACCAGACTCTAAAAGTGCCCTTAGAGCCCTGGACGAGGCGTGTTTGGCTGCCTAAATATGAAAATAGTAAGAGAAAAACTTGAGTAATTTACCTTACCAATAAACCCTAGAGTAGAACGAAAAATTACCTCATGAACAGGTAAATAGGAATGAGCACAGGCTCGTCTAGGCGACGCAAAGAGTTCTTCGATCTAAAAATTTCGTTTAAGGCATTTAGTTTGAAAATATTTTCACGAAAATGTTGACAACTTTTTCCAATTGTGGCTCACCAGTATGGTGACGCAGTCCGGGTGGTCATGAATGCAAGCAAGGTGGAGGGCCGTGCGGCCCTCTTCACCGCCCTTATTCACATCGAGCTTGAGGATGTGCGGCGAAAATGCCCTTAGGGAATTGATTTTGTTCAACTCGGCAGCAAGGTGAAGCGGCGTTTGGTGCTTCTTGTTTAGGATACCACCGTTAGCACAGCTAAGGAAGGAGTTTTGAAATATTTAATAGAAATGAATGAGGCTTAAGTATTTTAAATAAAATAAAATTTGAGGTAGAATTTGAAATTAAATTTTTAAAAATAAAATTCAAAGTGCTCAAAAGATTTTTTACTATTTTAATAGGAACTCAATGGCATCAATAGCCTCCGCATCCACAGCCAAGTGCAGTGGCGTGTTCCCTTCTCTGTCCACAAGATTCAATTCCCCATGACTTTCCAGAATCAATTTAAGTATCCCAACTTGATTTTTTGCTGCGGCTTGATGGACGGGTCGGCGACCACGACTGTCGTGCACAATGAGTTTTGTGGGATCCCCACTCAGGATCCGCTGAAATTCTCTCACGTTCCCCTTCTCTGCTACCTATAGGAGTTAATTAATGTGATAAAATATGCAATCTGCTAAAAAATAAGAATGCAAGTAGGAAGCCAAAAAACGGGAAATTTACCCGCAAGATCCGAAGCGGGCTTTCCCTGAGAAAGCATACACCTTCCTCTTGGTCCATGGACTCTCCGGGAGAGATGAATCCTGGAGAAATTGAAACTTCCTCCACCTCTTCCTCCTCATCTAAACTCTCAAGGAAATTCCTTATTTTCCCTAAAATCCTCATTTTTTCCCGATACGTCACACCACTATGCTCACTTGATCTTTAATTGCGGGTTGCTGCTTGAGGCAACACTGTGAAGGACAAGAATTAAATATTAGGAATTATCACAATTATTAACGTTGTTGGCTCATTGCTCTTAGATTCTCCTCGTGCCTATGAGAATACTGAGCGTGCAGACCGGAGACTGGGCGGTGCCACATTGAGGTATTGTCGTGTCCAGAGGTAGTACACCAGTGAGGGAATACAGAAACCACATGTGCACCGGAACTAGGACCCAAGGGGATTTACGACACAATGATGTGAAAGCATTAAGTAGATTCGGGAATGAGAAAAATGTATACTATGATGAGTGGGAGAGTAAACTCATCAGTCATCCACTGGGGCTCCTGTAGCTTTTTTAATGAACCGAGGAAATTTCGTGTAATTAAATTGTGGTGCCCCCAGAACAGTTTTAACAGTCAAAGAACCCTCCTTTGTAAAGTGCTTAAGACAGCACAACATGTCAAATCATATCTTGATTTCCTAATTTTAATACTCGGACACATTTTCACCAGCATTCAGATATATTAGATTGTTTATATAAACACTTCGGACACCGTCATACGGACTACATGTGTAGGGATGTCCAAATACTGATACGGTAATCGCATCTTGGGTTATACTGATACGATACGGCCAGTTCTCGCATAAAGATGGCGCATAAAAGAACACGATACTCATGCGCGTATACGCATCATTTTGAATGCGGATATTGATACGAATGCGGATACGATCCGTATAGTATCATTTACATCCATTAAAATCGTTCTGGGTCTAGAAATTCTACTCGTTTTACTTCAAGAAATACTGTAACACTTGCTTTTTTACCAACTTTGATTTCGGCATGTGATACAGACTATACTATACGTAGGCAGAGCATTCAGAGGTTTCAAAAAACACGATTCAGATTCAAGATTCATGACTAACGCTGAAAAGTATTCACGATTCAAGAACGCAATTCACAGTTCAGGGGCCTAAAAATCACGAGTCAAAAACGCGATTCACAATTCAAGGGTCTCAAAAAATACGATTCAAGAACGCAATTTACAATTCAGGGGCCTAAAAATCACGAATCAAGAACGCGATTCACAATTCAGGGGCCCAAAAAATCGCGATTCAAGAACGCAATTCGCAATTCGGGGTAATAAAACACGATTCAGAATCACTATTCACAATTCGAGGTCCCAAAGCATTTAGTTCAAATTTAATGAATTGTGAAGCATGAAAAGTGAATGCGAATCAAATTATTCTATTGTCTGTGTTGCTAATTTAATGTGTTATTGTTTC
>WJFA01004270.1:0-11026 GCA_009870155.1 Pseudobourletiella spinata | reverse complement strand
TAAATAGCTCGACGTTCAGCTGTACTTGGAAATAGCGAGACGACCCTGACAGGATGCAATGTAGGAAGCAAATACATGCTTTATTTAGGTGAGGAATTCCTTCCTACACTGTCGTCACTCCAGGCGGGCCTTTGGCCGGATCCATACAGTCTACGCGGTAGTACACAAATAGCGGGATAAGCAGTTGAAAGTCAAGATCCGGAAGGAATGATTTTGACGGTTTATTTTTACTTTTGAGTTGATTAAACCCCCGCCCATGGTGTCAACGTAACCCTCTGTCCTGTGCTATTTTCAAATTTCATCACAGAAATCATCATGAGTTTGCTAGTTACGTTCGTGAGACAGTAAGTTCAGTTTGCCGACAAAGTATTCAGTTTTACCTATTTCAGTTGATTCATCAAAATAACCTTTGGACCCTCCTTCATCCTGCTCCATTTGTTGCATTAATTTAATAAATTTGTACAATTACTTAAGTGGAATTTCCAGGTATGTTTTTAGATTTAGTAATTACCGTTTTGTCTGTGACGATTTTCAGTGGGCAAACAACGAAGAATCAGGAGAAGAAAATTCAAACTCGCACAGATGCCCTCCTCAGTGACCTCGGGGTTCTGCAGGTAAGTTTTAAATTGAACTGGAGGGAAAAGTGAATGCATTTGGTTTAACTGTAATCCTATTCAGCTTTTTCAGTGGTTTTGGACATGTGGAAGAACTTTAATTTTGTTCTATTTTGGCAGGCAGAAGCACTGGGTAAAAAACTGGCGGATGAAGAATTCACACGGGTATACTGCAGTGATATGAAGAGAGCTGTTCACACTGCGGAACATATTTTGAAGTACAATAGGAAGTCGGTTCCAAAAATCGAACAAGATGTTCGTCTGCGGGAGCGAGTGTGTAACATTTAATTTACCTACCCTTTCAGATAATCCTCAGTGATCACAAAAACAAGCAAGCCTAAATAGCACGCTGTCCGCTTCCGCAAATCACTTATGTGTAGATGAAGATGACAAAAACTTGTTGGTGTCTGTGCATGCTTTGGAACGTGTATAGGATTTCGGAGAGTGGGAAGATCACGCTGTTTCCGAAGTACACGACCAAGCTGCCCTATTGGGCATTCGAATGTTTAAACTTACAACGCCGGGTGGGGAGAGTTTCGAGGAATTTGCGGTAAAAGGATTGCGTTTTTTTGAGGTGAGTTGTTTGACATATTTTTGAATTCATTATTAGTAGTTACGTTCGAAACGAGTGATCATAACCCTGCAGTCTTAATTGCTAATATTTTTTACTGGAAAAATTTCAGGATTTGTGCAAACTTCTTGACAATAACGCGGCGGCGGCCGAAAACATTTTGGTGGTGAGTCACGGGGGCTGGATCCTAACTTTCCTCGACAACTTACTCCAGAATCCTGACAAATACAAGGTGGAAAATCTAGTCGTGGATGAGACAATAAGATCCCCATTGAACACGAGTGCAACGAAAATCCGCATTAAGAAACGAGCAAACAACGAAGGGGGGCTGACGTACAGTATTCAGTTTCTCACCATTTTTGATTCGGAGCACTTGTCAGAACTCCAGATGATCTAAACTCATTCATTTGATAATAAAAATTATTATGTTTTCAAACTAAACTCCTGTAAGTTCATAATGGAATAGAATAAAGAAGTAACTCGCTTTTATTAAGTTGGAATCCAACGGAGTTCTTATAGTTTAACTCTACACTTTTATACCTTGGTCACTGAACTGGCAGAGCGGAGCCTGATATGTGTGGTTACTCTTTGATCATATTGCTGTTAATTCATTGAACATTACAGATCCGCATCTATTGCCTGAGAATAAATTGATAGATGATGCGCAATTGAAAATTAGTACAACCGCAGAAGAAGTTTTAGATTCCCACCCACAATGTCGGTAGTCACCGCAGTTACCTTTTATCTTCCACATATCGGCAGTGTGAACATTCTTTCTGCTCTAAGGTTCCGCCTGATCAATCGCTCATCCGTTCTCCACCCATGTCCCGCATCAGGTGGGCGTTTTATTCTTCTCTCGGAAGCTGAAAATTCAGATAAACGCAGACCACATGCCACATCTCGGCTCCATATATGGTATCTGAACTGAAGCAAAAATATGTCACGGCCATGTGGTGCGGTGACCACTAGCCCTTGTCTAACCCCATTACTAATCGCACATCTGTTTTTATTGTCGGTCCAGCTTGTAAACTTCGGTTGGGTTACCCGGTCAGTGGGACTAATAAAAAATAGTGATTACATTAAAGGCTATCTCGATGTGGGATGATCCAATCCAATCATGCCAACGATGTCCTCGGAGGAGCACGATCAGGCCAATTGTACATAGAGATCAGGCGAATGGGCCGACAGGAAAAAACAATAATCGGCGAAAAAAAGCTTCACAATTTCGGAATCATTTCCCACCTTGGGCAGTGTGTGTTTGAGACATGAAATCCTAAAAATCCGTTTGACAAATTCAAGTCCAAAAGTCCGTCCAGTCCGTACTAAAGATGCTATAGTTTAAAATTTGCCCACTAGATGTCACACATTGTGCCGCTGTCATCCTCGTACAGGACGTCGCGTGCCAGTAATCTGACGATGCCATTGTTGCGACGTTGATTTGGACATTTTTTATTCATACATTTGAATGTGTAGGTGACCCCGACAATTTATTAAAGACCTTTCAGGTAACAATATATTAATATTCTAAATATACTTGTATAATAATTAGGTAAGAAGGTAAAGGTGAATTCCAGTTTGTTTTGTGGCTCAAGTACTGCTATTACAAGGCCTACTGCGTAGGCACATAATATGCAAAAAGTTTACTCACTACCCCTTGCCTGCTCTACTCGCTCCCTACAGCAGTCAAGGCGGGTAAATATCCTGTCGCTATTCTTAATTCTGTACAATATCTATATAGCAAAGGCTTGGTAAAATTTCACTTTGAAAAGGGCAAAGAGCTCACAGTAATTGAGGACTGCTGATGTTGTTGCTGCTGCTGCGGAGGCGGCATAATAGAATTATCAACGTAGGAAATGCGTCAAAAAGTCTTCTCTTCGGACGGAATCAAACATTAGTTTCAGTTCCCCCACAAGTTATCCTCTCTGCACTATTACCCCGCCTAACTAATCATAATCACATTTACGATTCAAATCTACACTATTATTCATGTAGAAGAGGGTAAATTAAACCTACACTGAAAAGCCTGGACAAAAATTACCGAGTCAAAATCACAGATGAGAATCCCCTTCACGTAACTTCAACCCACCCGAGGAGGTCTGCCCTAGTTCCATTCCATGCACAAACACACAGAGGAGGAGAACAAGAAGAAAATGTTATCTCATCTCACAGTAAGACGTAGAAGAATCATAGAGTTTGGCCTGTATCCATAGCACCGACATCCTTTCCCAAGGCACTATTAAATGCCGCGACTAAAGGTCACTCCACTCAAAAGCTACCCACTCCCCTCCACTGCAACTCACACCACTGAAAACCAAGTGGGACTGGAACAACTCTTATCCACTGTACCATTTTGCTCAAAAAAAAAGAGAAATTTCACCTCAAAAGAACTACGTCAATTTACATACAAAGGTTGGTTGGGCCTTTACAAAATAAATAAGCCTACATGGTTCAAATCAATTTATAAACGGGCACTTTAGAAACGCACAGAGCCAGGCTCTCCACCGTCGTCATATCCTTCCCCAAGTCCTCCCCTCATCCATCAACATCGGGAGCACCGGTTCGTTCACACCGCCGCTCCCGCTCATCCAGAAACTTATAATGCTAAAAATATTATGTTTCCCCCTTGCTCTCAGTCCCGTCTCCATTACTACTTCCATTTTCATCCGCTGCTGGCGGGCTACTGGCCTCTGCTCCCGGTTCCGCTTCCCCTCCGTCGTCTCCACCCGTCACTCCCACGGCTTCCGCAGCCTCCTCCACAGTATCTGGAAAATGTGAGGAAATCATTATTACTAGCTACACAACACAGTAACAACATTCTGCCCACGCTATTTTACTTGCCGGGAAAATAATAATTAACCACTCCCCATCGTTTGTTTCAAATTACAAATCGACCAACATTTCCGCTCAAGTTCCTTGCACCTTGGATTGCCTCGGACCCTTGCCGCCAACTTCATCATCATCATCATTACCTTCAAATTGTCCGCGAAATAAAAATGAAATCCAGCCTTCCTAACCCGTCGGTCCTTCACACACATTATCCAACAAAATCCATAGAGCCATGCGGTCACACATAATTTAAGGAAATCCAACCTTGTTCAAACCAATCTTGCGACCAGTCGGTCCTTCACACATGTGTTCCACCTAACCAACACACCACCACGATGGTCCAACGACCCTGCCTGTTGAACTAGCCGCCAAATTGGCTCTCATATGGCTTCGGAGTCAGTCTGACTCCCGAAGAAGCGAGGAGCATAGAGCAAAAACTTGAGTTTCACTCCCCAATTACGAAATGAGGGCCTTGCATGTTCCGCCGCAGCAAAATCCCGGAGTTATTCCTTTAGGTTGTTGGCGACAAGCATAATGATATTTCTTGTACGCCAAAAAGTGACCAGAGCACTCTTCGTCATCCTCCCTCGTCGTGTGCGTAACCGCATAGGAGTAGCTGGCGGACTAATACCGTGCGAATTTTCTCGGGACGTGTGTGACAAAAGTTTTCCCTTTCCGCGACCTCATCATATATTTCTCCCACTCCACCCCCCCCCCCCGATCCGACTTGATCCCACGATAGCAGGAGCGAGACTAATAAAACAATTTTCCCTCCGCTCTTATTGATCTTACTGGCTCACCACGACCGCCACGTCTTTCACAAGACGAACATTTTCCCACCCGACACTTGAACCGTACTTGTAACTACACCGCATCTAAAACAAGTTGAGAGCCAGGCGATGAAAAGGTATGCCAAAAATAGGAGGGATTTGTAAAACTTGAAAACACAACATTCCAGCAAGGTATTTGAATAGATTCATATTCATATATGCCGCCTTATGAATACCATTGAGAGGGAGGCGGGAAGACGTCAGACTTTAAAATAACTAGGTTATCATCATCATTATTCTTCGTCTATTTTCCCACTGGATCTCACCAATAAGAACCGAAATGGAACTCACAAACTCTTCCTCCCATGCTTGTCAACTGTGAAATGAAAACGGGAATTTTACCAGAATTCTCCCGATGAGAAAATCCTGCGGGATCCCAAGTTTTTCCCGCTGTACCCCCGGAAATCCTCCTTACCTGTCGCACACTTTCTATTATTAATCACAAGAACTGGCAGTGATAAGTTGGATTTTTCACACGCAGCAGCCCCGCATTCACTATATATATATATATATGTATAAACTAAATTTCCCGCCTTTCCAACTACTTATGCTTGTCTCCCACCAAACGTCAACTCCACATTTTATTTCCCTCTCTGGCTCCTCCTGGAAATGAATTGGATTGGAAACAAGTGTTTCGGACATACAAAAAATGTGTACACTACATGGCGTACACGGAAACATTTGACCTCATTCCCCCACTGCTGCTGATCGGAATCAAAAATGAAAGCGTGGAAATCCATTAGGTTTGACCCAGGAAATGATGAGAACTCTGCTTCGAGTGTGTTTTTTTTTCGTGTCGACAGACATGAAGTGTGTGGATGTTCACACTGTATGGAGGGATACAGAGTGTGATAGTATATATTTTATTCATAATGTAACCGCCCTGCTCATTTTACCGTTTGGAGCAGCAGCAGCAGCAGCAGCGTCCTGAGCCGGCTGTCCTGGTGGATTCTCAGCCTCTTCCGAAGGTTCCGGCGGCGGAGAGTCCTCCATGGGTTCCGTTACTGCCTCTTCATCCTCCCCGTTGTTATTCTCCTTCATGGAGCCACCGTCACCATCCTCACGACCCTCCATTGATCCCGGCCCCTTCCCCATGACATCCTCCATGAGGTCATTAACGCCGTCCTTAATTGCATCCTTGAGTCCTTCGCCAACCTGGGCGCACATAAATATATGGACACAAATAGTGAGAATTCCAGCTCGGGTCGACGCCCCCACGTATAAAAGGATGAGCTCAATTAATAAAATTACATCCTTCCACACATTGACTTTCCCGGGGCAAAAATAAATATATAAAAGTGTACTAGTAGCTCCGTCACCACCGGCAGTCTGGGAGACGCGAAGAGCTCTATAATTTATACCTTCCGTCTGTCCATATTGAGCAATCGAAATGTGTGTGTGTGTGTGTGTCTGTGTGTGCGTGTGTGTGTATACGTGTGCGTCTGAGTGCCTGTGTTTGCTCGCCAATTTCCCTCGGAATTCCACGCACCGCGTATTCGCCCATATTCTTTAACATTACTCCTGCCTGGGTATGCGTTTCCCCTGACACTCGGGACCACAGCCCTGCATGGGGATTATTGCAAAGGGTATGCGGGGTGTGGAGACTGTGACAGAATTTGGCAAACATCTCACATTTCCCACTTCACATTCCCACCATATGACCATTCGTATACTGTAGTAGTACATTTTTTTGCCCCGGGTTGAAACTCAATTTCCAAAGCAGCCTCTTCTTTCTCTCTGCCAGACCCTTCAGAGTGTTGGAGTGAGACAATATTTTTAAGGGGATGAAAGTCCCCCGCACAATTTCACACAAAAAGATCCCTCCACTCCCACCCTACACGCTCCCCCCCCCACGCACCCACTCCGCAGCAAGTGAGGCGTTCATGAAAAATTGCTGGGTTGTGAAAAAGGCTGTTTGCCTCTTATAGCTAGCCCATCGCCCCCATGTCATGCAGTCGCCTGGAAGGGTGTATGTGTGTATGTGTGTGCGTGTGTGAGCACGTCAAACGCCACTGACAGTAGCCCCGGCTTTCACAGAGCTTTGAGCTGGAACGGCTTGAAGTTCGCCTAACGCTTGGGAGATAGAGCGAGGTGAAAATGGCGGGGTTGTTAGCCAATTCATAGGAGTGTGCATATGTATTGCTCTGGTAATACACATTAAAATGGCTGTCACAGAGCTTGTGGCAAGTCTTCAACATGGTCGCAAAGTTACAGAGAGAGCAAAAAGTTACTCTGCCATGGGCTGCAGTGTTCATGACCTAGCACACTTGTGTCTCTATAGTTGCAGTACTTTTGTGTGTGTCTGTATGTACAGATGTGTGTACTGGGCCTGTGTTTGTGAATGTGTGTGTGCGTGTGTGTGTGTGTGTATGTGTGTGTGTGTGTTCCTCCATGTTTGTCTGTGGACGTGCGGGTATGTACGAAAAGGGGTAGCGGAGGAAGTGGAGCGGACGGAAGGGCTGATGGATGAGCTAAACGGGCCAATGCAACGTGTCATTATGCGGGGTGACTAATGGTGACGTGAGGGCTGACGAGTGAAAGTCAGGATGGAGTGACGATGGTTGCCGTAGCACAAGTACTAGTATCTGCCATGGTCGTCAATGTATGTATGCATTTGTGTGTGTGTGTGTGTGTGTGTGTGTGTATACTGTTTCGTGAGTGAAAAATCGAAGTGACAAAAGTTGAGGGCCTTTGTTCTCCAACGTGTGTCCCCCGCGATGATACTGTGCTACTCACTATCCCCACACGGCCTGTCAATATTTTCCATATTAATAATAACCTCATACTGGGAAGCATCCAGTCGTCATCCGAGCCTTGATAATACAACCCCCTTTGCCCTATAGTTCTCACGGTATAGTATGTACATACATACATACATACATAATATACTACGCACTATACTACATACATATACATACCCGCCCTCCACCCAATACTTGTCAAATAACCCGACGTGATCGTGACTCCCCGATTGGCCGCGGAGGTATTACACATGTTAGCTCATTACTATTTGACAGGGCTGGCCGCGGGAACCTTACAGGATATTCCTTGTAGGTTGACAAATGAGGTTGACAGGGCTCGGCCCTGTGCGGGTGGTGTGATTTTTTGGGGCATGCTGCTCTGTACTCTTTGGAGAAAGTCATGGGGGAAACAGGGAGGAATTATGACTATGAAACTTGGAGTAAATTAAATTTGTGTGTGTGTGTCTCCATGAGAGTGTGTTTGTGCGTGTGTGTGTGTCAATGAGAGTGTGTTTGTGTGTGTGTGTGTGTGTGTGTGTGAGTATATGTGGGGTTGTGTACTCACTTGTTTCAAGTCCTCCTCCGCCTTGGCAAAATCCAGATTGGCTGCATCTTCCATGGCGTTGTTCAGTCCGGATTTAACATGATCCGCAGCCCCGTTGGCGGCTGCAGCAGCCAGATCCTTGGTCGGCCCACTGCTCGCGCATCCCATCTTCAGCCCCTCACCATTCACTTCACTTCACACGCCCAGACACACGGAGACACCAAACACACACACACACACACACACACAGACTCACCCACAAACCAATCAGTCGTCCAGTCACACTCTACTGCACAAACTTTTCCTCCTCTTCTGTAGCTCGCAAATTTATTTCCTCAGCTTCCAGCCAGCCAGCCAGAGAGGGAGAGAGTGGGAGAGAGATTCAGTCTTGAGGAAAGTATTAGACGATCTGGATTAATATTATTAACATTGTACAAATGCGGACGACGACGACGACGACGACGACGACGACTCGGGGAACAGGACTAATTAGCGGAGCTTGCTCATTAGCACACTGGGTCGGAGGGGAGTTTGAAGAAAATCCTGGAGATTTCCAACAGCGGATATTTTTTATGACGTCGGCCCTGCTACTCTTTTTATTAGTATGGGGAAACTTTCACATGAGGGACGACTGTGAGGAGCTGAACGGTGGTGTGCTGTTACATGTTCCGCGGGATTGGAGAATAAGAAGGATCTGCAACACTATTATTCCAGTCCAAGTTGAGCATTCACGAGTAGTGTTGTTGTTGGCTTCTGATGTGGGAATGCCTGTGATGGAATGAGTGAGGGAGTTTCACTTGCGTGACTCTATGTGGACGTTGTCGTTGTTGTTGGGGAAAGTTGGAGCCTAAGAGAGAGAGAGAGAGAGAGTGTAGGCTTGGCTATCGCCGCACCTCCAGCCGAACAAGTCGTAGTTATAGTGAGCAAACAGAGGGAATGAGAGCGGGCTTTTTGGACGAGAGGAACGGCCGGCCCGTCCGTGGGTGAGAATGGAAATGTAGGATTCCTTTACACGCCCGCGGAGTCCACACTCTTCTGTCCCAATATCCATTAGGCTTCCAGTCCGACTTCTCGCCGTGTAAACTCGGTCTCCTCGCACTCAACCGTCCGGTTGGAAATTCCAAGAACGGGAGTTTATAGCCACCCTCAACATCGTCGTCGTCGTCCCCCCGCCCGGCTCACCTGTGCAACCCTCTGTTCGCTATTAGAACTCACCTCACCACTCGCCGGGTTGCCCATGCTTTCGCTCCGCATATAATTGCGTACTAGGGGGACGACGACGACGTTAAACCGCTTGTTCCCATAAACTGTATAGAATTTTACACTTTGGTAATACAGGCGGGGATCCCCCTGGAAAATGCAGTGCACCCTTGATATTTATGAGGGTTTACCTCACGAGTGTATACATGTATATACGGTAATTTGTGCACCGTATTGTGCATGACGTGGGCCTTTCGGACGTTTTCCGCTATTTTTCCACCTTATGGCAAGGCGTACTGTTGCTGTGTACTGGCCGTCCAGTCCGATAGGCACACACACGGTGCAATGACATTTACAATGACCAAGCGTGAACCCGTTTCATTTATTATTCATAACTCGGTGTGCTGATGGCAGGGCGGTGGTGTGGGCAGCAACTCTTTTAGAGTGCATCAATTGGAGTACTATTGACCGTCTCCTCGGCCCAATTATACCGCACATGATTGCAAATTTCGGAGTAGGCGGGATTTTTGGAATGGAGAGAAACTATCGGTTGCTAATGCTCTCTGTGAGATTGGGAGGACCAGATGGAATTGAGCCTATGATTAAAAATAAATCAAGTCCCGTTCAGGCATTAGCATCTGCGTCTGGGTCGCCTTATTGCTAGTCTCTGAGCACATGGTCGCTGAGCTTTGCTTTTGGGTATGGTATTGTGTGTGTGTGTGTGTGTGTAAATGTCCCTCGCTTTTGCAACCAAAAGTGCGCTTTTATTCGTGCGGACGTACACGTTACCTTTTCGGCCCATTCTACTCGCGTAGGAATCAATGCGGTGTAAAATCCAGGATGGACCAACAGGACAAGCCAATGAAATCCTATCCGTATCGGACCACGGAAACCTTATTGCATGATATTATTGCAAAGAGCGGGAATGAAAAAGTAATTACTGATTTCCTCCTCCACCACCACCACGACCACCACCATTGCATTGTGTCCGGATGTGCGCGGATGAGTGTGCAGCGCTGGGGAGATGAGTTTGAATTCCCCGGAATTAGGATGTTGAAGACACCAATGGGCTGGGTAAACAGTGATGTGGTGGTTGCCGCTGTGGCTTCCAATCCCACATTGCAAACCTCGTGGCTACCTATTACTTTCCCTCCTTTCCGCTGCCACTGCCGCCGACATCATCATCATCATCATCATCATCGTCCTCCTCACTCCCTGTCGCCGGTTTGTAGCTACAAAGTCCACTTGAAGGCAGCAGTGCAGTGCAGTTTTCCTGTGTGTCTCACAAGGGGACTTTTTTACATGTCAACAAAGCACAAATCAACGATTATGCGCGTTCCAGAGGTCCTCCAGGAAGATTAACAATGGCCAGTTCCTAGGTGCAGGTATTCAGATTTGGCTGAGTTACGACCCCTCAAAGTTTTCGTCACCTGGCCACCAAAGGGGGGGATACGTCTTAACTTAAAAATCCCATGTTAAATCCCATAAGAAAATCCCTGTTTTGAGTTTCGACGGATTTTTGAAAAGCCCGCATCAAATGCCTCTCCTGCGGTTGGATGGTGGTAATATGCTTTAGGATGTTAAAAAGTATCAATACTACACTGTTTCTGAAAATTTGGCCGCATTCCAAGACGACAATCATAAAACCAAATTTTCGCCGTTTTTCTCACTATGGATGTAAATGAGTACTTACGCGAAAC
>WJFA01004269.1:0-11028 GCA_009870155.1 Pseudobourletiella spinata | reverse complement strand
GATTTCTTACTCGTGGGATTTGGTGGAGAAAAGATGAGTTCATGAGAAAGCTGTTTTTTCCTTCCCTGTGAATTTATTCCCTCAAAGGTACACATTAGTAGTTGGACGGGCCTCCTGGCCACTTCTAATCACCAACCTCTACATTTGGGAGAAACTTGCAGTCAGTCTGCGTCATTATAAGTGGGGAAAGGAAGTTATAGAAGCGAGGGGGAGGGACGAAGTGAGTTTCGTAAAAAATTATGCTTAACTTTCCAATTATATCCCCGTCCTCAAGGTAAATTCGACTTTTTCAATACTTTCTTTTGTATAGGTAAATACATTACTACATTTGAAAGACTTACCCACGAACCAGGGGTTGCGCGTATAGTTCTTCACGTTGAGCCGGAAGAAATACTCATCGAAACCGATGACGGGGTTTGCCCTCGGCTGGACTGCCAGGGTCCCTTCCACCTCCCGCTCATTCCCGAGGGAGACTAGCGTGCGACCAGACCAGCCGTCGGAACCGATCCAGGTGAAGACGGCCGTGGCGTTCCGCCTCCCCGCCGCCTGCATCAGACCCTTCACTTCCTGATCCGAGCCGAAGATAATTACCCCTGTAGGGTGTCCGAACAAACAAGAAGCGGAAGACTCAATTAGTTTCTCTCTCTCTCTCTCCTGGCATCCGCCTGTGTGTCTGTGTGTGTATATATGAACGTGAGTGTATGTCATCTCCAAACTCGTCCTCATGACCTGCCAGTCGGGCGGACAAATCTTTTTAGGGGATCTCTGACTGTGAAGGCCGTGAAAGTAATGGGAGTGAATCGGATCACCTTAACCAGGTTTGACTCGAAGGGTTGCTTTAGAGGTGGTGTAGAGGAGACGGAGCGAAAATGGTATTAAGGTGTGGAACAAAAGCCACGAAATTCCAATTAAATCAGGATTTTCCATTAGGGGGAGCGTTGAAACAACGTGCTAGACGAAAGATGAGCCCGGTCGCCTGAAACGTTGCCCACATCCTCCTCCCACCGTCTACCAGTCACCGACATCATCACTGCGTCTCCCTCCCAGTCTTTTTTCTTTCCGAATTACTTCCACCATCTCCTCCTGCGCCTGGTAGACAATACGCTCCTGCTCCTGCTATCTCCGGACCAGAAGCTCGTCCTAAGTCGATACTCTAAATGCAAACTTTTCCCTTTGTTTTTTTTGCCTCCTATTCTATCAAACTTTATGTTCTTTATGCTCCATAATGGTGGTGGTGGTTTGTTGTCATAATCTGAGCGGACCACTCGGATGAGGCAAAGGACCTTTTATGCAAAAGATTCTTCTGGCTAGATATCCATACTATGTCTGTATGAATTTCCCGGTATGTTGTATCCTCCTCATGAACTACCTGCCTCCAGCCATAAATATGAAGCAAGGGGTCTCTCTCTGTTCTGTGTAATAAGAATTTATAGGGGATTTCACATGGGAGTACCTCATACTACTTACTGGGGAGATACGGGAGCGTAATGAAAGCTGTAAGCTCATCTACTTTCCGGCATCACTCAGACTGGAAACTGGATGGGATGGAGGGAAGTGGAAGAAATAGCGGGATATGACAACGAGGCCATGTACGGAACGTCTCGATGGAGCAAAATAATGTTGGGATATTCCAATGTTTTAAAAGACGGTAAAAGTTGGGGAATAATTCCAGTCTGTTGCGAGTTTGTGTGTGTATGTGTGTGTGTAACGGGATACGAAGATTATGAGAAACTCCTGGGCTAATTCCGTGACATTCATGGTTCCAGTCAACCGTACTTCACCATCCCCGCTTGTATTGTGGTGATGCATACTGAAGACTCACCCTTCTGGGTTGAGCATGAGACCGTCCCATGTAATAGCTTCCACTCCGTCATCCTCCTAATTTTACGCTTAGAGGGTTTGAATGACGCTAGGATAGATGATCTTGGGCTGTACCTGCTCCGAACAAATGTTTCGTAGGAACGGGACTCATGAATTGACGAGTGTGAGTGGTGGAAGCATATTTATTTCCTCCAACATCACCCCTAATTTGTATCCATATGTGCATGATCCTAGCAGTTTTCTGCTGAGTAATTATTGTCATTTTGTGAAGAAGGTGAGCTTGATGCAGTGGTATAGAGGTAACTTTAATTTCCGGAATATTTGGCCACAGTAACAGGATGTAACCTTGCCTTTTCCCAGAATAGGTCTCTCGTCATTGTTAGTATGCTGGGCTTGGGAACGAGTTATTAGACACATAGACACGCACTCTAGCGTCTACCTCAATTTGCTGCAGCCAGAAGTAAAAGCAGAGAGCGAGCAAGGTTGAATGAGTGGAGGTCGGGAGTCGGGAAACGGCATAGAATCAGACATGATCATGAGAAGGAAAAGCCTTTCCCTGTATGCTGTGGCTGAATCATTATGGAAAACAGAGGGAAAATCCTCCGTGGCCAATACTGACAATGCCAGACGTTCCCCCTCCATATAACTTCTTCTCCAGAGGAGAAGCGACTCGGATGAAAGGGCCTCCGAAAGGATTTTTTAATGCAGTTGGATTTATGGCCGGCGTACGGGGCTCCTACGTGACTTTTATGGGACCTGAGACTCCGCACGCGAGTCCCTTGTGTTTACATTCTCTCTCTCTCTCTCCAAGAGGTATGTTCTCATGTTTTCCATCCCCTCTGTATACGTGCCCACATTAGCCTATTGCATTGCTGTGTGTCCTGGTGTGGTCTCCTTGGTGGTTTATACAGTCCGTCAAAGCATTCTGTTGTATTACAGGATGATAATCTATCCAGTAGATCTTAGCTAGAGCTATTTCTCCTGCCGACTATGCGGAGATGATATTATGCCATTAAAATGCATGGTCGTAAGACCCTTCTGTCGGAATTGGAATCCCTCACTACTGAGTGTTGAATGTGGGAATGAATGTTACGTTACTGTAAGGATAGTGAGAAGGAGGAGGTAGATATTGAATTCTGATTCTGCTATCTCTTTCGAAGAGTCTCAATACTTGAATCAGAGCTAGCAACCGAACTAGGAAAATCCCTTCCGACACAGTGATACACATAATGATAATCTGCTGGGGTTGCAAAACTCTTTGCCGTGGACCATGAATACCTTGGAGAATGGGAGCCGCCGGGGTAAACCTGACGGAGGTACTAACTATCCCTACCCCACCTCCGACGGACTCCATATCAACTTGCTTAATTCTGACGTGGAACGAAGAGAGTATTAAAGTCAGGCTTTGATAACGGAGGTAGAGGTAACGTTGCGGGGGGCTCTCCAACTGGCGAAGCTCCCTACGGGAAAATGGAACGGTGCGAGCTATTAAGCCCATGGGATTCGTAATCTGCTCACGCTTCCGGCACTGACTAAAAAACGAGCGCATGCGGGAGTGGACGGTAGTTGCACCGTCGAACTTCCTTCCTCCCAGGCTACAACTCAAGTGAGAGCCCCCAAGGTCCATACATGGCCCCAATCTCTTCCGACGCCTCGTCAGTCAGTACCACCTTACAGTGGGTTGTTCTGAAGTACAGAGAGGGCGACCGTCTGTGTACATATGCATGTGTCTGGGAATTTTCGTCTGTTTGTGCGTGTATGTGTGTCCGTATATGTAAAGTAATATCTCCAAATTTCCCTCACAATTTGCAACTACCACTGCGTATCATTACAGTTTCATGGTAAGGAGAAGGAGTATGGCTCCAAGAGCACACTTGTTGACTATAACCTTCTCACACTACGGCCGTAAAGCCCAACTTCCCGCTACTTGAGCATACAATTTTCTCCTAATTCCCACACGGTAATAAGAAAAACTCGTTGTGTGGGAGGATCCTCGGGCACGAGGATTTTGGGAAGCAACTCCCGAGTTTTCCTTCCTTCGCTCTAAACTATACTTCTAGATTATTTCTCGTTCCTTTTACTTAGTTCTCCTTGCTGACAGCTTGGGAGAATTTCCAGGGAAGGGAATGGGAGCTGTTGCGGCGGAAGTTTCCTCATTCGCCACACGTCATGGACCCTACACACAAGAAAACACACACTTCCACTTCCCTCGCCCCAAGATTCTTCCTCTAATATAACTCACTGCACACTCTCTCTGCTCTCTCTATTCTTGTCCGTTTTACGATCAGTCCCATATTATTATCCTCAAGAATTAAGAGCCTTTGCGCCCATGCATTAATATGGGATGGGAAAGGGATAGGACGAATCGTCCGGATGGTCCACAGGAGACAGGAGATACTCATGTACCCTCCAACTCTCCTCTCCCGTTAAATTAGAACTACTACTGCCGAGGCGGAGCATACTGTTGGTGCAATAAAGATGCAAAGATCCTCATTAAAATTTAAATATTACAATTCCCAGAACTCTGTCCTCCGTAAAACCCCAGTAGTAGTCGTCGTCGTTGTAGCAAGATACGAACAGCAGCTGCAGCATCAGCTTCAGGGAATGAAGCGAGCCGGAGTGGGAGCGTTATAGAAAGAATCCTAAGTGGAACAACTCAGTCAGTCAGTGTAACGTGAGTGGGGGAAAGTGGAGAGGAGGAAAATTCGTGTGTATGTCGAAACTGTTCCTACCTCTGCAACTGAAAGAATAACAAACATAAACATACACACTAGGACTCCAGTTCTCTTTCAATGTCTGGTGGTTCCTTGTTTTTACAATCAGAGACAGAGTTGCCTGAAGTCTTTCTCATTTGTTCCAAAATAAAACTGGGGACACATATTCATCGTCCCCGACACGACCAACAACTGGGCTAGTTCGACCCCTTTCAACAAGCACACCTGGGATGCCCGGTTGGTGGGAGCAACAGAGGATAACGTGGTCAAAACCAAGTATTTCTCACCTTTGGCCTTGGACACACTGAGCAGTTTGTCCACAATCCGGTCATAGCTGTTGGCCTCCGCCACTCCCGAATCCTTCTTTAATTTTTCCTTGGCGGCAATGCAGATGTTGTAAACTGGTAGAATCTTCTCCAATTCCTCGAATGCCTAAATGAATCACAATGGAATTTTAATAATTTTTGCAGCTGAACATTTTTCCAGCTCCTTTCATTTCTCCCACACCTCAACAGATGTTACCGGCACAGCGTAGGTGATGATGAATTAGGTTAATTCAAGTGGATTAATAGAGATATAATGAGTGAGGTTAATTAAAGTGGATTACAGTGGGAACTAACAAGTGTGGTCAGATCAAGTGGATTGTAGTAGGAGATGTTGAGTGAGGTCAGATCAAGTGGATTATAGTAGGAGGTGATGAGTGAGGTAAGTTCAAGTGGATTTTCCAGAGCAATACACTTAGGGATAGATCTTTTCTCTTTGATTTATGAATTAGGCTTGACTCATAGTGAACATGGCTGCCATAAGGGGCGATGCCCTGAACCCCCGTAATTAATAACTCAGCAAGGGGATCGAGAGGTACGTGGCTCTGTAATGTCTACGTTTTGATAAAGAAAGTGAGAAAGTGGGCAGGGCGGTACATTCTAGGGATTCCTTCCATGACAGTCCAGTCATCACTGGATTGAAATGACTAAGCAAAGAAGCACAGTTGCTCTGCAGGTGGGGAGTAATTTATGAATTTTCGGAGATGCCCTTTTGGTCATGGGAATCATTGAGAGAATTTCTACCTGTAGATGCCCTCAACCTGCTTTTATGCGATGCATCGTGACCCTGTGGATGATGTAATGTGCACTTTGTTCGAAGTGGAGGAGAATCACGGGAGGAGCAAGTTCCTGTCGCCAGGAAGGGGTTCAGAAAGCCACCTCACCACCAAAAGCCCACGCCTCCAATCCAACCATGCAAAATTGATGCGGCTTTTGAGAAGCGGGGTAAAGAATAGGAGGTGTAATGAACGGGGCCATACGTCAGTGTGGTTAGGTTAGGCAAAACATGGTATGAAGAGGCCACTTAACACAATACCGGCCATACAGAGCACTGTACTTAGCTGGACTGGAAGAGTAGAAGAGGGTCGTCAGGGTCATTTTGCAGAACATATAGGTTTATAGAGTGACGTACTGTGTATTACACTACCCCATGCACTCCACTCCTACTCTGCTGCAGTGGTCACTGTTATTGTAACAAGTCAATGGACGGAAGAGTAGTCAAATACTCGTAGTGTGTTCTCGTGAACTTGATGATTTTCAAGCATTTACGGCTCTCCCCTGTGTGTGGAGTTGCGGAAAGTATGTCGAGGGGCGTCAGCGGGCACGCTTTGCGTGTGTGAGGTAATCTTTGCGGGAAATGGGAGCCAGGAGCACTAATGCTGGTAACATTTGATGGTAACCCCTCGCTATTTGATTGATTGTAGTAGTAGTGTGGACCTGGTGGTGGATTTTAAAGGAGGTGGTGGTCGGGCTGATGATGACAATATAGCAGAATGACAGCGAGCTGAGCGAGCGGGGAGTACTGTGAGGAGTGGAGCCAGATGTCCACAGGCATCTTTCTCCCGCCGAAGAATTCTCCGAAGTGGTTGAAAGAGTCTCTACGAATTCCTCTGCAGACTCACTTTGAAGTAGTGGCGGAGTAAAAATCCTTATTTTCAGGGATTATGTTGGTGGCAGAAGTTAGACTATTACTCTCATCCCTCTATAACTTTATGTACCAATGATGATATGAAGCATATGTATGCATACATATGTACATAATATATAAATCCTCACGTACGATCCTGTGTGGAATCACCAGCCCTCACTCTAATGCACCCAACTCATCAGTCATCCCAATGCACGCATTGGTGAGCATTCGAGACAACGCTGGGTGCGGAGGGTAAATTATTTTCCCATTTCCCCTCAAACGATTGAAGTGGGCTTGACGCACGGGAACTCATTAATACTCTGCGATTTGCCGCCAAGATGGGCAGCGGTATCACGGTCCCAAAATCTGAATGGAATCTTGTGGGTTTTGACAAACAACTCGGAATTGGGTGAGTTTTGTCACGTTCCAACTAATAAAAAATTTGAGGGAATATCGTGTACGCATGTTGCTTCGTTTTGGGTAATATCTATATAATGATAATAAAAATGATTATAATGTTCATTGCTTAAGAAATCTGGGGGCAAAGACTTCTGGAATCATTACTTGATTTGTGGTGGTGTTTTATCATGACAACACATGGCAATCCGTCACTGCTATATCTATATAATGATAATAAACATGATTATAATGTTCATTGCTTAAGAAATCTGGGGGCAAAGACTTCTGGAATCATTACTTGATTTGTGGTGGTGTTTGATCATGACAACACATGGCAATCCGTCACTGCTCCCTCCATCATCATCAATAACGGCGGGAGGCCAAAGCAAACAAGTCAGATAGAATTGCTTAGCCTCTTCAACTCGTCTTCTTCATCTTCAACCTATTCTTCCATAATTCATGGCCCTTTCGGTGAAAACATTGTTCCAATTTCAAAAGGCAAAAGGAAGATTTGGAACGTGACATTCGGAGCTTAGAGTTGAATACGACGTTTATGTGCGTCCACAACCCTTCCGCAAACAGGGATAATGCCTAGCAAAGATACGCATCACGAATGCCATGGGAGACGTTGATGTTATTGCCTGGAATAAGAGCAAGCGAACTCCCGGCCACGCCATTCGCACATGAGACCCCCACCTCCATTTGCGGATTGTTTATAGCGTCAAAGTTGAATGAATGATAGAGCGGACTGAAGCGATGACATGACTTAAGGAGCAGAAGAGAAAGGTGGGGGACGAGAAGAATCAGTCCGTCCCGGCCGGGCCATTGACGCAGGTTCATATGCAGGGGGTCCGTATGCATGGTTATGTACGAGCTTTCGCATTAAAATTACTCCCAAAACCCACATTCGTTTCGGCACGAGCCTCCGGACGACTTCCACTCGTCGCCAGTCCATTGAGCAAAAGATACCATACGGAAATTATGCGCTTTCTAATGGGCCCCAATTGGCCTGAAAATTAAACTATTCTACCCATTTCACCATTCCCCTTTTCCTTCGAAATATTCTTTTGAGAAATGTGAACGTCAGGCTGGACCCTTATCAGTTGGCCCCCACAAACAAACACACGTAAATTCATGTACGCCGTTTCTCTCCAACTTGAACGGACAGTTGCGTGCGTAGGAGGGATACATACACTCTGAAACATATGTTCTATGAAATCATGCGTAACCCTTGAATGTAAAGAATGTTCCCTGTCAACCAGATGTATTCTCCTATTTGATGGATTAGAGGAGAAAGAAAATTTGATTATTCCGCCGTCATAATTGGGCCTCGGCCCCGGCGGACATAACGCCGTGGTTTCCCATATTACACTTGACACACGGACATGGGAGAAACTGAATGAATGACCATGTGAAAGTATGATCCAAATTGAAATAGTCCAGTCCTCTTCCGCTCGCTCGGATACACGTACATACGCAACAATAGGACAGGAGCCCTGACTGGAAGAGAGTAATGGACTCGGAAGTGGCCGGTCATGTAACGTGTTGGCTTGGCCCTCTTGGCTTCTTGCTACACTAGAGTCAACGTATACAGTAGTGTGTTCAGTTGAACAAATCCTTGTTCAATCTTCATTCTTCCCATGGTCCACTCCGTCAAGATCCCAGATCCACGCCCAAACACATACACACTTACACATGCTCCTCACTGCGAGTCACGAGTTCCTTATACACACAGAGTCAGCTCCCAGACCCACTCTGGATATGATCGTCTCCAAATTTGTGCATCATTTATCACGAAAGGGAAGTCAATAAAGCAACCCAGGTCTTCTGACTTCAATTCGAACCCATTTGGTATACGTATACAAATACATTCAGGCCCATTGGTTCCGAAACTTGAGGAGGAGATATCCCTTCACTCCCATTTCCGCTCCACCAAGAGCAGGAGGAGCAGAAGTTGGAGCAACAGCAGCAAAAGAGTAAAGAGATATACTTGTAGTCAATGCACGGACCATATACTCACTCCTGTATTACAATGTTATGTTCTCCTACGAGTCTAGTTGATGGAACTAGCACGGAGAGTGATAGAAAGGAGTAAATAAAAGTTTCCTCTCGCCCCCTAGACTTCCTCCCTCCGAATTTGAAAGATGCTCCTCCCACAGCGGGCGAACTCCTCCGCCAGACTTTAGAAGGAGGGAAATGGTTGATAAAATTATATAAATTATGCATTGCACAAAGAGTGGGCAGAGAGTATTTTCCCAACTGTCAGGATATTCATCTCTCCAAGTGGAATTCCGTCGGCGGGAGTGGAACTTACTCGCAGTGCGAGTCCGAAACTTTATTTGGCCATAAAAAATTCCTCATTTAAATCCCGCTAAAATTGACAATCTCCTTCGCTCTCAGACTGCCACTAGGGAAGCCCACGATGGAGGGAGGGGGGCGGTGAAATGAATGGGCGGTGCTGTGCTCTGACACTGGGAATCCCCACCATTTTTCCCGTCACAAATCTTCCACAATAGTAGCTGCAGACGCAGACAGGTAGACAGCCATACAGTGTGCTACAAGTCTCCCTCACAAAACCCTACAGATATTCCTACTCTCTACTCAGACAGACACGTCCAAGTATGGCTTATGGATATTAGGGTGTCACTCGGTAGTACTGAGAATTTCCGGGCCTGGGGATTTAGACGAGCCACTATAATGTTCCCCTGCTCCTGCTGCTACCCACTCACTCCCCGTCAAACATTTGCGGTCTGTTCCACCTTCACCATGTTACAACCTTGGTAAGTTCTTTCCCCACAAGCCCACATCCGGTATTGTGCGTAGTAAATGTTTTATACGGACCCCTCCACTCAAAGGTAGTAAATTAGATGGGGGCGACAAAATTCCAGCTGGGATGGCCGGCCATAAAATTATTCAATGGCCATTACTCCCTTCCCAAAACACACACAGACACACAGACACACGCTAACAGATACTGCGCCATCACTCATTGATGGCCAGTGGGTTCCACCCCCAATGAAAACCCACGGAAGTGGCAGGATGGGAGCCGTCCAAAGGAATGAATTAGTACAACCAATTCCTTCCAATCCTCATGGATTCAAGACAAAGGGGGATTTTGCAATCCACGGGGGGATGAGCCTCTGATGGGACCGCCACATTGTGGAGTCCAGGCTGGGCGAGAGATGGGCGTGTGGATGGAAAGGACCGTGTGTCCCCCATGTACAACCCAAAAGCGGCTCCTCGCAGTGTAATAGCGGGAGTTAGCTCCAAAGCTGTCGTGATGAAAACCTGGCATGGCGTTACTTTTTCTGTTTTCCGTCCGATCTCCACGCATATATACATATATGTACGCCATTAGTGGATTCCCAGAGTGGATTTCACTCTGGATTTTTTACTACAGCCACCAAGGCTGCTGTGGGCCTTACAATGATGCCCTGCCTCGTGCATGGAGTATGAACTGGATGGCAAAAATAGGCTTCGTAGTCGTCACACAGACATTCCCAGTCGGCACTTGGTCAGCGAAGTAATGGTAGGCAACGGACTTCGACCATTCCCTCTGCCATTCCCAAAGCGTTCTCCCGGCCTCATCCCCCGTTCTCTCTCAAGAGACTGTGTTGGGATGAGATAATAATATCTATGCAGAGGTCCCCATAAAACATGTGTAGAATGTGTGTTATGTCCTACGATACTCCCTCCTCCCATGAAACTATGTTTCCCCTTGTGGGATACTTCCTTTCTATCAAAGTATCTCGCCCTAAACAGATGAGCCTCCGCAGTTCTAAATACTGCGACCTATATTTTGATGCGGGAAGCCGTGTGCAGTTGAGCGTTATCCTTTTCCGCATGTGAGAATGGGGAATTGAGCGATTTTTCGGGTTATTTCACTCCCATCCCCAACCTCCACAGTCATTCCCACTTGTTCAGTGTAACCTTGAGAGCTTTAGAGAAAGTTCCGGAAAAAGTTTTATTATCAACCGTTGTAGGAATCGTCCAGGTGTGCCGGGTTAGGATGGGAACTGCACCTGTGCACACATCTGCACAAACATTCGCACTCACAAAGACGTAGGGGCTGGAGTGGAGGCCGGAGATGGGATGATGATACAAGTTAGGAGGAGCGTAAGAGAGTAAACAGATTGGTTCT
>WJFA01004268.1:0-11028 GCA_009870155.1 Pseudobourletiella spinata | reverse complement strand
GATTGTGCGTCATTTATGAAGAGTCCCATATTTTGTCAAGATGAAAGTCGTGCGGTATCACACCGTCCACCGTGCCCTTCATTTGGTAATAGGACAAGCTTTCACTACTGAAGCAATTATCATGTTGTGCAAGAGTTCATTCGAAACAGATGACAGACAGCCACAATAGGCTGATATGGCGAAGCTTGACGAAAGCAGCGAAAGCGCATTTCATTATCTTCATTAGTTAGAAACGAACAACTACCTGATAAGCAAGATCGTTATTTCCAGAAACTTAAGCCCAAATAAATAGATTCGTCGCATTTGCATAAGGTATCCTACCTGGAAGAAGGTCAAACCTGACATGGCCATTCCACGCAGTCTGCTCACTTCTTTTGTGTTGGCGGTTCAAGTTGGACTGCTTTGTGCTACGTGCAGCATCGGTAGTACTGGTCGTCCGTCAGCTAGTGCAGCTAAAATAGAATGGTAAAAGTGCTGGAGACAAAAATATTTCCGCTATTAATTTCAATTCTTGAGTGCCTACGTAATTGAAGATTACGGTTGTTTCTAGGGAATCGCCCTGGACATATGCATGTGCTCGGAACACGATAGATGGTCCAGCCTGTCAGCGACAGGCTCATAACCGTACCGACGGTTCTGCGAGAGTGCCATTGGCTGTGTGTATTCTAAATTGTGGCGCGTATGGAGCCCTCTGGCCCTACCCCAATGGCCAAGTATGAACATTCAGTTTTCACAGTAAATCCAAGCAATTCAATGAGTTTCGACTGTTTAATTTCATTTAATTTGAAAGTTTACTTTTTCACCACTAGGTTCATTTAGGTAATAACTTGGTGGCATTCCAGTTCAGCTCATTGAAAATCATCAGTGTTGTATCCCCAACGGATTCTGTGCGAGAACTAGTAGAAAATGCTGCTCAAAAAGCCTTCAAGACTATCGGAAAGGTGTGCCTTTAATTCCTGTGGCCTAAAAAAACATCTTGGAACTGTCGTTTCTTCAAAAAAAATTATGACGGAAAGTAAAAGTAAACTTTTGGGTTGCCTTTAACAGATGGTGCCAGTAGGAACATCTCAATTGCATGGTGCATCCACGGATGCTGAGGATACTGTAGTAGCCGTAAGCGTCAAAGTTGAAGATCCTGCAGTCAAGTTTCGCCTTGGTGTGAACGAATCATATTCTCTCAGTGTCAACTATACGGTGAGTTTATCATTTATAATCAATTTTGTATTCCAATTTTTTATCATAAATAATATTGCATAATTAAATTACGGCAGGCGGCTCCCAACGGAAGTGTCATAGTGAACGTTTCCATAAATGGCCACACGTACTTTGGAGTGCGGCATGCCTTGGAGACACTCACTCAGATTGTGGCATTCAACGAGGAACTCTGCAAGCTTCAGGTTGAAATCGCAGCTTTATGTCATTTTGATGCATTATATTTTATCACAAAAATTCTTTTCTCTGCAGATTTTAAGCTCCGTTTCAATTGAAGACCAACCATTCTTCCAGTACCGAGGGCTTCTGCTCGATACGGCCCGGAATTTCTATCCGTTGGAGTACCTCATAAAACTAATCGATGGCATGTCTTACAACAAACTGAATGTTTTCCATTGGCATCTTACTGACAGCAATTCCTTCCCGTTTAATTCTAAGCGTGTCCCTCAGGTGAGGCCCCTTCAGCATCAGTAGTGGCAAACGTATTTATTCATGAATGACAAATTTAAAATCCTCATAGGTTACCAGGTACGGCATAGTGGACGCTACAAAGGTGTACATGCCTGAAGAAATCACGGAGTTTATTGCGTACGCAAATGCAAACGGCATCAAGGTCATTCCAGAACTAGATGCTCCATCCCATGCAGGTAATTTTAGAACGGCGTAAAATGTAATTTATTTTTGCATCTATCACGGCCTATACAATCTCCTTCACAGGTAATGGATGGCAGTGGGGAAGTCTGGAAGGTTTGGGGGAGTTATCGCTCTGTGTTAACGCTCAACCGTATAAGTCCTACTGTATTCAGCCTCCGTGTGGACAGCTGAATCCTTTGAACAACAATACTTACTTTGTTCTCGGTAAGTCACGATCACGACTCATTGGCTCCAAAAGTTCTTGAGGATTACGCAAATGATTCGTGAAATGCAATGCAGGCGAACTTTACAAGGACCTACTGAACGCTTTCGACCATGACCTGTTTCACATGGGGAACGACGAAATTTCGTATGCTTGCTGGTTATCCGATGCTGGTATTCAAGAGTGGCTCAGCAGTCACAATGGCTCACAGCTTTTGGATCTTTGGGGGTTGTTCCAGGAACAAGGTAATGCTAATCATATGCCAAATGGGACTCCACTGACACATCAGATCAGTGTACCACGTTCTGTTGATTACCCGTAGCCTTGGCCAAACTTAAAGGAGCCACAAGTGAAGGCAATACAACTGCCATCGTTTGGACATCAGAGATGACAAATTTCGGAAGAAAATTCCTCAAACCTGAGGATTACATCATTCAGATCTGGAGCACAGGTAGATTACTAATTACGGGACTGAAATGCAAGCAAGGTTGAATCCTCTGTTGATTTTCACACTTCAATAGGGAATGATTCTGTGATTGGAGATATCATCAGAGAAGGTTACCACGTTATTTTCTCTAACAATGATACCCTGTACTTGGACCACGGCTACGGCGCCTGGCGTGGGACACAGAACAAAGCTACTCTCAAAAGTTGGCAGGTGAGTGAACCTTGTTGTGCGATCGATTAAGGTTATTACTTCAGTGCCGATGCGATGAAAATTCTCTTGAACTACATAGATGATCTACGGGCACGATATATTATCAATGGTGGAAGGGCACATCGGTAACTTGGAGACAACAAAAGCCTTCGAAAAAGGCCAGATACTTGGTGGAGAAGCCACACTGTGGTCAGAAAAGGTGAACCGCAAATCGCTTCAATAGCCAGACTTGAAAGAAGCTTGAATTCATTTTAAGTCCGGTTTGATCCAAGGTTGATCCCCACAACATGGAATCGAGAATGTGGCCGCGAGGAGCTGCACTGGCGGAACGTCTGTGGTCGAATCCCCCTGCAAACAGGACACGATTCGCATATCCTCGATTGATTCACCACCGTGAGAGAATGGTGGCAAGAGGAATTGAGGCTGAAGCCCTCCTTCCCGAGGCCTGCTACAACATTTGGGGATTTTGTGATGATCCGGATCCAACCACATAAGCTAAACGCATCACACCATCCCTATCATTCAATTAGGAGTTTTGTGAATTGTCCAACAATCATGGCATACCCGAGAAATATTCAAAATGTTATTTATTAACTACAAAAACGCAACTAAGACTGTAATTTATAAATGTATGACTACGTCAATCCCATCGCGATTGCCACTTGAGGCTCAATCTCTTCCTTAAAGTTTCTCCATCCGCAGATTTTTCGCGCAATTGCTTCACCTCCTCCACTGCTTTGTCGAGGTTCTCCGGCAGCAAGTTATATTTGATGAATCGGCCATGGTCGTCCAAATATCCTTGGTTTATATCTGTTGGCTTTCCGTAGGGGAACGTAATGGGGATGATTTCAATCAAGTGCTTCACGCGGTACAATACGGCATTAATCGACGGGGTATTTTTCACGATAGCAACATCTGAGCCCTGAAAATACAAATAATATTTTGCTCACATAAATCACTGCCAACTTAAAAAATGCAGTATAAATACATTTAGTTTATATTCCATCTCTTTACGCAGTCACTGGACAACTGGACACGTAAAGAGAAGACGTACTAGAGTTATTCCTAAGTGACGCTGCATCAGATACTTCTCCCAGTAAGGTTTACCACGAAGATTCCTGGTCCGTTTAATTAGAAACAATTGTGATGGTTCATATGGGGGATCTTTCTCATCCGGATTTCTGTAATTGGAAAACAATGCAAGATTAATTCCTGTAATGAGTCCGGTAACTGACGAATGGAATTACTTCAGGGTGAAATTGTGAATTTTCAAGAATTAACTGAGGACAATGCATCATCCGAGGATAGAGATTATGTGAAAAAAATTATAAGGATTACAACGAGGCAGAAACAAAAAATTAGGTAGTTGCGGCAAAGGATATTAAAAAATCTTCCAGATCCGATCCAATCTCCCCTCCTATATCTCCGTTTGTTACAGGGTGAAGAATTTCGCAAATCTCGCTCAACTATGCAATCCCAACTGCAAAACGCAGCAATATACTGCAACGCTACGAAATCTTTGTGCAACCTGTGGTGGTCCAGTAGGAAGTAATACTGCCTTAATTTCTACGAACAACAAGGAAGACAGCACTGGTGAGGATCCCTGTCCGGACGGAAGAACAATACGATACCGCGGAGCAAGAAATACATTTCCTATTGAGCAACCGACAGGTGATAGTGATGAGGGTGGTGGCGGCGGTGATAGACAACGTTCAGGAAGAACCATTCGCAGGATGCTACGCAGTTTACCCACAAATTTCTCAATCCCTAACTTCCTCTCCATAAATTTAGTCTCTTTATTATTTATACTCATTCTTGGTGTCGGCGCCTATTCGCTACTAGCTCCACTAAGTTTTTCACTCAGCGCCCAAGACGTATCTCCTGCCGAAACCAACACCTTGCCCGATGACATCCATGAATCTAAAAATAATGAACAGACATATCGGGATCCCTTTTCATCCGAAAATCTAGAAAGTAGTGGCGCACCCTATTTGAGCACTAAAAAATCTGACGGCCTAGACGCAGATTATCCTCAAGCAACTGCTGATAAAAATAAATTAAGAGATGAGGATTCGGAGTCACACCCCACTAAATATACTTCTAATAGCAAAAGTGGAGCTGAACCAGTTTTACCAGCATCCAACGATGCTGAAACAGCTACACATAAAGCAACCACCGACCATCCGCCAACTGGCACAAGTTCCCAGCTGGGAACAGGGAAAGTGACAGCGTCAGGGTCAGGTGAAAATGCTTTCGGCAGGCACGCCAGAATGGCTACAGATGACAGTCGGGGCTCTGAAATTCCAGGACACGGCGCGGATGAGAGTTCACAATTTACATCGAAAGTAACGGAAACCTCAGGAGGAATGCATGAAAAGAGTACAAACTGCGGGAAATGTGGAAATCCCAGATGCAGTCAGCGGCGATTTTACTAAGGGACATTAATGTTTTTCTACTTTGTAACAAGTATTAAATAACCATACTCACCTCGGGAAGTATGTAAAACCATGGTATGGGATACCACCAGGTTGGCTTTTTGCAACTTTATTCACATATTTACCTCGCTTATACCGCACTCCTCCCAGACTCAAGTACGGTAGAAATGATTCCGCTATGGGAGTTTGCAGCTGACTCAGTTTAGTTAGCCCTCCTAAAGAGAATAGCTTTGAGACATTCTGAAACTGCATTTTTACCCCGCTTTACTTGATACCGGGTTGGCGACTGGCGACTCTGAAAGTAAACAATGAATATAGTTCATCGTTGTATTTTATCGAATCCAAGTTTAGAAGATTAACTGTCATTCAATTACCAGAAAAAATCTGCTAGTCCGAAACCAAGGATGTGCTTTCGTTCAGAAATAACCTAAAATTCAAAATTCCATTGGAAATATATGAAATGTTTTAAGATCTCCAGATTAAATTTCACCAATGTTGTTAAAAGTCGGTGTTTCTCTCCTCATTTCACATTAATATTGCCTTGCCCACTACATCAAGGAAATATTTGAAAATTCCCTCCTCCTGAAATATTCAACGCATGGAAAGTGAGCAGAGAGGGCTATTTTGAATGTTCGTCAGTGTGCAGTTCAACTGGAGCATTGCGATGTAGTGAGTAGGGAGAGTGAAAGTGTTATCAACATCACGGTGACATTCTCATGATATCATCCACGTTTCCATACTGAACGTTTAGCAACTTTATTTTGAGTATAGACCGTGACTTTAATGTGTAGCAGTCTTAGTAGCCTATATTTGCTTGTGAGAAAGTAATATCAATTTTGATAATAGTTCATAAAGACTAATCTAAGGTAGGGTCCATCATCCATTTCAGCACCGGCCTGTCTCTGAGCCCATGGAATTCCACCAGAATTGATTGCAGTAACATGTGATCGTCTTTTTTGTCAATTTCAGATTAAATATCGTGAAGCGGCCTATTTCGTGCCTTGAATTCAATTATGGATTCTGACGAAGAATTCAAGAAGGGATCGAAGGCGAAAGGGAAGAAAGCGCCAGCTAAAGAAAAGAAGAAAGCAAAAACTCAGGTAACAAATATTAGAATACAAGCTTGACAGACTTATCACTTGCATTTTTTTAATTCTCTGTACTGGTTCCGAAATTCGTAGAATGAAATTTCTGATGATGAAGAGGATCAGCCGAAGCAGAAGGGCAAGACAAAGGTAGACAACGATGATGACGGCGACACAAAAAAATCCGGTAAAAAATTAACGGCGAAAGAAAAACGCCGATTGAAAGAAGAGGTATTACTTTTTACTCCTAGATTCCACAGCCTAATGTTCAATGCCGTTCCTGTTTGCATCATCTATAATTATTCTGCGTTCTTTATTTCTCCAGATGGAGTACGAAAACGAAATTGAATCTCTCCAGAAGGATGGAGGGGACGATGAGGAGAAATCGAGCAAGGGTCCAAAGGATGACTCAGATGATGAGGGTGATAAACGCAAACCAAAGACGAAGACCAAAGGGAAAAAAGCTTCCAAGGATGAGGAAGATCAGTCAGATGATGAGGGAGGCAAGGGGAAAGCCAAGGGGAAAGGAAAAACAGGGAAAGCGAGCAAGTCTAAAGGAGATGATGCAGAGTCAGATGACGAAGACGACAAGGCCAAGGGTAAGGGCAAAGGTAAAAGTTCTAAAGGGAGCAAAGCCAAGGTCGAAGAAGAAGATTCTGATGGAGAAGATGCCAAGGGTAAAGCTAAGGGGAAAGGCAAAGCTGCAAAGGCCACTAAACCTAAGGCTGAAGATCCTGAATCAGATGTCGAAGAGGGCAAAGCTAAAGGGAAAGGCAAAGGTAAAGTCGGAAAAGGCGGAAAAACTAAGGATAATGATGAAGAATCAGATGATGAGGAAGAGAAAGTCAAGTCGAAGGGGAAAGATGCTAAAAAACAAGCTGCTAAAGGAAAGAAGAAAGGCAAGAAAGGGGTAAGAATGCAGGTTCCGATGTCAAAATCACTTGGTGTGTGTAAACCTAATATGATTCCTAATATTCATTGCTGTTCCTGGTTGTCGCAGGATGATGAATCGGATGAGGAGGCAGACTCCAAAACTAAAGTAGCCGACCCGAAGGATAGCGGAAGTGAGGATGAGGTTGAAGCGAAAAAACCTGCTAAGAAACTCACTGCGAAAGAAAAGAAAAAATTGAAAGAAGATGTAAGTTGCCAGTCGTTTTTTGTACTTAATAAGATCTCCGTAAATTCCCACTAAACATTTCCTCCGCTTATTGCTATTATCGTATGCTGTCTGGCACAGGCCGAATATGCCAAAGAAATGGAAGCCCTCAAAGTTGAAGCTCCTCCAGCTGAAGCCGAGAAATCTGAAGTTAAACCCGAGGAGCCGACGGAAGACGCTGCTGCAACCAAGGGTAAAACTCATAAGCAACGTGTTCCGAAGCATAAGAAGAAAGGCAAGGCGCAGGCTCAGGTAAGTGGATTGGCCATCGACCGTTAGCTTCAAACTATCAAAAACTTATCATTATTTATTTTAATGTGCATCTCCTTTAATAGGAAAATTTCCCTGAAGAGCCCGAAGATGATATTGTGGCACTGACCAACAAACTAAATGCCGTGGCTGTGAAGGAAGATGCAGAGGAGGAAGATGAAGTCAGTGCTAAAGCAGCAGATAAAAAGAAGGGGAAAAAGGTTCAACTCATAACTTGGTGAAGTCAATATTTCATTTATTCAAATGCTTGAGTAACTGTTTACTCATAACTGCAGAGCAAAATGATGAACAAGTTCAGCTTTTTACTTGACGATGATGAGCCAGAGGAGCAACCGGCAGAGGCACCACCCCCTGTAGAGGAACCTAAACCGGCTCCCGTTGAACCACCCAAGCCTCCCACCCCTGAACCTGTCAAACCTGAGCCAGAACCTGAACCCGAACCCGAACCTGAGCCTATGCAGGAGGATGAAGTGCCGGCGGAGGAAGTTGTCGAAGAGAAAAAGGATGAGAAAAAATTAACTGGCAAGGAAAAGAAGAAACTGAAAAAAGAGGTTGGCGGGCATCATGAACCCGAATTATAATTTGATTTGATTTATTAATGATCATATGTTTCATATCATTTCTGACATTACAGCAAGAGTATGCGAAGCAAATGGAAATGATGCTCAAGAAAGGTGGTCAAGGGCACAGTGAGCTGGATGAAAATTTCACCGTTTCCCAAGTGGAGAAGCACGTTGACGATAGTGCCATTGACATCAAGGTGGAGCGCTTCAACATTGCAGCCAAAGGCAAGGACCTTTTCGTCAATGCGGATTTGCTTATTGCTGCCGGTCGTCATTATGGCCTTGTAGGTCCTAATGGGTGAGCCAACAATTTTGGTTTTCATACATACGCTAAAATAGAGTTCAATGAGGTTTGAGTTGCAATTTTATTTCGAAATAGCCACGGTAAAACGACACTTTTGAGACACATTGCTTCCGGAGCACTCAGGATACCTGCCTCTATTGATGTTTTATACTGCGAGCAAGAAGTGTCTCCCGAGGAGGTTTCCGCAGTGGAAGTCGTGCTCAAAGCTGATGTGAAGCGCACAGAACTTTTGAAAGAGTGTAAAGAACTGGAGGCAGCTCTGAACACTGATGTAAGTTGTTAGCTCATTTTCTGACGTATGCCGCGTAAATTAAATGAAAAGCGTCAAATGTCAGTTTTCAATTCTGAAATTGTTTCAGCTGGAATCGAAAAAACAACGGGAGCTGAACGACCGGCTGACCGAGGTGTATGATGAGCTCAAAGCTATCAATGCAGATGCGGCGGAACCGAGGGCCCGGAGGATTCTAGCTGGTCTTGGATTCACGAAGGAGATGATGAACCGGCCGACCAAGAGCTTGTCGGGAGGTTGGAGAATGCGAGTCTCACTGGGAAGGGCCTTGTTTGTTGAGCCTACGCTTCTCCTCCTCGACGAACCGACCAATCACTTGGACTTGAATGCCGTCATTTGGTTGGACAAGTAAGTATACAATTTGTTAGTCAGATTCTGCTCATCTCATCAGTCACTCCTTGTTGTGAGCATGTGGAGAAGTCGTAGTATGTTGGATGAAGCTATAGATACAGCTATACGGATAGCTGTACAGTTTGACTTTTATTTCCACAGCTACTTGCAAGGATGGAAGAAGACCCTATTGATAGTATCCCACGACCAAGGCTTCCTGGACAATGTGTGTACTGACATTATTCACTTGGACCAGCAGCGGTTGTACTACTACAAAGGCAACTATTCCATGTTCAAACGGATGCACAAGCAGAAGAAGGCTGAGCAGATCAAAGAGTACGAAAAACAGGAGAAGCGGTTGAAGGAGCTGAAAAAGTCGGGACAGTCCAACAAACAGGCCGTGACCAAAACGAAGAGGGACCAACAGATCAAGCAAAATAAGAAGGGAGGAAAGAAGGATGATCGCGACGATGGCGAGGCAGTCCAGCAAGTTAATCTGTTAGCTAGACCTAAGGATTACGTAGTCAAGTTCCGGTTTCCTGAGCCACCTCCACTCCAGCCGCCGATTTTGGGACTTCATGACGTCAGCTTTAAGTACCCCACGGCCAAGGATTTTATTTTCGCAAATGTGGAGTTTGGTATAGATATGGAAAGTCGAATTGCAATTGTGGGGCCGAATGGGGTGGGAAAGTCAACTTTCCTGAACTTGTTCACGGGGGTGCTGGAGCCGACGAAGGGGGAATGGCGAAAGAACCATCGACTGGTATGACCGAGAGCTCTTAAAAATTGCAATGAAAATGCTCGTGTTGTTAGTAATTGACAGGTGTTTTAAATGTTTGATTCATTTCTTTGCACAGAGAATAGGAAAATTCGATCAGCATTCGGGTGAGCACTTGACTGCTGAAGAAACTCCGGTGGAATATTTGATGCGCCTTTACGATTTACCCTATGAAAAGGTAAAGATTTTGGAAGCATGGTTTGAAGCATCGTGTATGTATCATTGGGATTCACAAATCCATTTCCTTCCATCCATTTCAGGCAAGAAAAGAATTAGGTTCATTCGGTCTTCCCGGTTTTGCCCATATCATTAAAATGAAGGACCTTTCTGGTGGTCAAAAAGCGCGCGTTGCTCTCGCCGAACTCAAATTAAATGCCCCTGATGTTTTAGTTTTGGTAAGTTGAAGGCAACTGGCCGCATTTTCCAAGATTTAAAACTATCTAAGTGGGTGCCGTCTTGCTAAAGAATTTTTTTGGGTTATAAACAGGATGAACCTACGAATAACTTGGATATGGAATCCATAGAAGCCTTGCAAGATGCTATTAATGATTTTGGAGGCGGAGTGGTGCTCGTTAGTCACGACGAAAGGCTGATCCGAGAGACGGAGTGTCGCATCTGGGTTGTGGATAATAAGAACATTGAAGAATTCGATGGTGACTTTGATGATTACCGCAACGAACTGCTGGAATCCTTAGGAGAAGCTATTAACATAAATCCAAGTGCTGCTGCCAATATGGCAGGTGGTGGAACTTAATTCTAAAGTCGCCTATTCCAACTGAAATTAATATGTTAATAAAAGTTTAAAAATTGGCGTAATAAATCGTTTTTCATGCAAGTAATAAAAAAACACTTCATGAATTATTATTTAAATGAATAAGTGCGGTTCATTAACTTCCGTCATAAAATCAAGTAATAAGCAAATGATGACACTTCTGACGAGGAATGTGCACGGTCTGTAATCGGGGTATTTGAACGGGACTAGTACCATCGCACGCAGCGCTGTCTGAAACCTAGCAAAGCGCCAGACTTTGTTGCGCATGGCGCGGTTTAATTCCTCAAAAAAATTAATAAAAACTGATCCAAAACGGGAAT
>WJFA01004267.1:0-11029 GCA_009870155.1 Pseudobourletiella spinata | reverse complement strand
ATTCCCCACCGAAAAAAACAATCCACCATCCAGCTATAACACACACTACAATGCGGGAAATTCTAAATTTTCCCGCACTATGTATTTGTATGTGTGCATAATATGTGATTTCCCAAATATCACGTGTCACATTCTACAAATTAACTCCCGCTCCCCAGCATATCACCTTTCATCCCGCGGACGGATCGGAAAATCAAAAAAAGAAGACGATAATATGTAAATCATATGACGGACATGACCCAAAATTTTTAAAAAATGTGCATATGTGCATGTGCTTTTCCACTATTACATTACAGATACGGGGAAAAGCCACAATAATAATAATAATAATAATAATAATAATAACAATACAAAATGAAACAGAATCTCCGCACTTTCCCAGCACTCCTCAGCATCACTCACGAAATCCTGTTCAGCTCACACGCTTCAGTTACAGCAGTATAGCCTCAAAGCCCATGAGATGATGACACGATGATCATATGCCACATCCACATGCTTCACTGAATTTCCATTACGTACGTCCGCATCTCTCTACATCTCACAGACGGTCAGAAGAACCGTGTGGTTATTGTTGTCTTGTGTGTACTACAGTACAAGATTCCAATATCTCTCTCACAGTCGCGTCGTCAAAGACAGAGAGAACAAAAGCATTATTGTCAACTCTCGCCACGACGACGACGACAACAACAGGGATTTGCTCACTAACTCACTACTTTACTAATTCTACTTATAACAAACATCTCTCATTCATGACCAAGACGAAGCTTTGCTTCAACTGCTCTAATTCTAATTTCATTCTCCCACTTAAGCGACAAAACCTCGCACATGTGTGTCACAAGAGCAGCAGCGGTCGCGGTCAGGTATGAATGAGACAAATAATTTGAATTCCAAAAAGGAACCAACAGAAAAAAATATGATGTCATCATCAGTCACTTCAAGATCATTCCGCTCTCACACTACAAGTCAGTGTCCCACAACTCCTTCGGAAATATCTCAAAAAAGTGTATAATGAATGCGCAGGGCTCATCACACTAACCGCAACCCTTGCGTTGTTGACAGGGTCGCCCCCCTCTAAATCGCTTTGCCAGATGGCTTTTAATGGTTAAATAATGAACCGTTGAGTATGTGTAAGACGCTGTTGAAAGGGCATTACGGACAGAACGAGCCATCATCATCTCAATCTCGTCAAACTCCTTGCTCCTTGCTTCCTTGCTCAGAGCCCAGTAAATGAGGATAGATTTATGAGTTATTTACATTCAAAATACGGGGGAGCTTCGCCCAGGATCCCGGAGGAGCCTCCCGCACCTCCCGACGAACCACAAGTCGTCGCGATAGCAGCCGCCGTCGGGATCGGCAGACCCAGCCCCGTGATCTGTTTGAATTCCAAGTAGGAACATGCCACACAGTCACACAGCCCGCTCCCACCACGCTCATCCGGAACATCACGACCACCGTTGTAATTATAGTACTTGTTCTTGTTGTTGTTACTACTCGTCCTCTCACTCAGTTTCTCGGCGGCGGATCTTGAGTCGAACATGCCACCACCACTTTTCCGCAGGCCGCCGACACCGCCGCTATTATTACCATTTAGAAACTCACTAATCTCATGCATTTTTCCTCTCTTCCTCTCACTCAGTCAGTCAGTATCAGGAGCAGAGCCGTAATAGGAACACAAGCGGAAGGAAACCACCGTGAAAAATAGTGACTGCTACGACGTGGATTATCAAAAAAAAATAACAAAATGTCCTGTCGTCCAACAATGTCCAGCCAGAATAGTTCCAACAGTAATAATAACAACAACAACACTACACATCCAGAACTCTGCCTCCAAATCCACCACTACTGTCTGTCTCCAATAATAGTTCCACAGCGGCAACAACTTGTAGTAAGAACAACAACAATAAGAAGAAGAAGAAGACCAGCAGCAGCAGCGGTAGAAACACGGAGAATTCCACCACGCGCAGATTTTTACAGAAGGAAGGAGAACGTGGAGAGCTGATTATAGAGGTTTTGATGATGATGATGATGATGACGGTGATGCTGATGATCTGTAGTTTACAGAATAATACGCACACTCACACACACTCATACACACTGACACACACTGATCCACAGAGCAGCAGCAGTAGCAACAGTAACAGCAGGAGCAACAATCAAGGGAATCAGGCAGGCGAGACTTGTGACCCAAAAATAAAATTCTCTCTCGTGTAATGTGGAAAATACTGTTTAAGGTATTAACCGGAGCACGGGGAAGACGAGAATATTGTCTGCAAGATGAAGAACCTTCTTGTACAACTTACTGACTGTGTACAACACAGTGTGCAAGTAAAACACACACGTTTCACTCTTCTGCCCAGCAGACTGCGAGTGGTACTCCACACACACACACGCACACACACACACATATGGAGAGCGACAGTCTCAAAAGAGATTCACTTACCAGTGCTACGGATGTGCCACACAATCAGAAGCACGAGTAAGAATAGGAGCGCATAGAATACAAGTGCCAACATTGAGTCACATATACACTCACACACACACACCCAAAGAGGTACGTTTATATACGTGTATATATATATATGAGGTAGGTAGGTAGTGGTAGGTAACTCCGTGCAATTCTTCTGTTCTGGGTCTACCAGCTATGTACAACATAGGCAGCACGAGGGTAGTGCAGGCTGGCAGGCAGGCAGGCAGGCAGGCGGGGAGCAGAAAAAAAAATGAAAGGGATCAGTAAGTGCACAAAAGTAAGTCTAATAGTCAGAGAAATTATTGTGACCATCAAGGGAAAAAATCACACAGAAAACTTGATTCCTCCACAATTTATTTTCTTACAGGGATTTTCAAAAAAGACTGCCGTCTGTTTTGCCTGTGTTTAACAAACCCGCGCTGGCCCTGTGGTGCCCACAAGAGGACGGAGAGGAGCAGGACAACAGATGATGATGATGCGGTGATGGTGGTGGTGGTGATGGTGATGATGCGGAGAAGATTAGATAAAGTGACCAGATGACACTACATAAGAATGGAGTGTACAGAGAGAGACACAGAGACATTACACACATGAGTCCGTCCAAATATACGCATACACACAGTCGAGTCGCCCTCGCCAGCCACCAACAAAGGCTCAACCCACAAGAATTGCGCGGGGTTACACTGTGACACTGTCAGTGAGTTTGTGTGTGTGTGTGTGTGTGTACACGGTCACATTGCACGTGTGTCCGTATGCGCGCGGGGTTACTGATAATTGCTTTAGGCTCTGTGACTGTGAACGTATGTGAGTGCCTGTGCCTCCACCTGTGTGCATGTGTGCGCATGGGGTCCGCCTTGGCGTGTACACAGGGTTTACTCGCGAATCTGTGTGCGTGCAGGCTTAATGGCGAATCTGTGTGTGCACTGTGCACAGGGTTACTGGCGAATCTGTGTGTGTGCAGGCTTAATGGTAAATCTGTGTGTACAGGACAGGGTTACTGGCGAATCTGTGTGTGTACAGGGTTACTGGTGAATCTGTGTGTGTACAGGGTTACTGGTGAATCTGTGTGTGTACAGGGTTACTGGTGAATTTGTGAGTGTGTGTGTGTGCCCAAATGTGTGCATGTATGGACCCACGATGGACCAGAAGACTGACTGAATGAGGTGCATAAGATGGTATATGAGATATTGCAGGACTGGGTTAGACGTTAGACATATACTCCCATAGTTTTCAGGGTCTCATCATCATCATCCGCACGGAGCAGAACAATCGCAGTGGAAAACTTAATTTCATATCAATTTCCACACAAGTACACACACACACACATATCCACACAAGCAGACGCCCACGTACACACACACACACACACACACACACACACACAGGATACCTAAAATGCAGACCGTGTTGATGGAACCCCACGAAACACTTGATCTCAGAGTGATTAGCTGGGAGCAGTCGAGTAGACAGACTACATCCTAACAACCTGAACGCATTATATATGAAACTACAGAGGCGGCAAACCTCCATTTCATATCCCGAATCACTCAGCGTAGTTCCCTCCTTCTTCAGCAGAACAGTACGTACGTACCCCTCTTCCTCATGATTATTATTAAGGCTCTGTGACTGCGAGTTTTTGAGAGGAAAATCAGGCCCAACTTCCTCGTTGAAGCCTTCAACTTGAACAAGTAAAAATCCACATCTATTTCCAGCATCATCATTCATCCCACCATTGTGCTTCCCCAAATATCCTTCCTCCTTGAGGAAATTAGACACGCTCGCTGCCTACACATTCTCTTGGGCTCTCCTGGAGGAAATGAAGGCATTATGGCTTTAGCTTCCCTCACACTTGATAATCACCACCGCATAATATTATAGAGCCATGAGGGAGCCGCCATAGTACAGTGTGTAAGGTCGAAGAACATTACCCTCTGAAAATATGCGCCGTGCGGAGTGTGTTGTTGGAGTTGATGGTCAGACGAGCTTTGAAAAAAAAATCCACCCTTTATAGTTTTTCTGGTGACGACGACGGGATGGAATTAAGATTTGGCTCAAGTTCGGCGAGAGAATAAAATTCGCATAAAACCGGTATATAAACCCCGACCACTTAACAGGTCTGCCCCGCCCACTGGTCGGGACCTCGGGACGGGACGTCATTTCAATTTGACATATAGGAAGGGGGGGAAGACCTCCAATTTCTAAATGTTTTCAAATCCTTCAAAAATAATGTAATAATAATAATAATGACCGTTTTCTTCCGCGCAGTATCATGAGCGAATTTTAGTATGTGTACAAGATGGGACCCACTGTAGAGCACTGCGAAATGCGACCAAGAGTAGTAGTACCTCATCAAGGTAGCGCGCTCTGTGTGGGTTCCATCCTGCCCTACTATTGCTACTGCTGCAAAAACAGACAGACAGACAAAGAGAGGAGAAATGTGTGTAGAATATGATTATAATTATTATTGCGGTTTAATTTAATGGCAATTTGTGCTACGTCGTGCTCAAAAGCCGCCTACTGCATCTCGTGCTCTCACTCACTTCCACCTTCACTCTTCTGCACAGAAGCCCCTATATATTTCTTAACATTAATCAGTCACTTAAGACACTTCCTATTAGTGCAACAACAGCGGAGCGTGCCACTTATGAACGCTGGCTGAGTAATCATAATAATATAATAATTGGGAATGCGCCTGTAAGAATAAGACCAAAAAATAAATCAAAATAATAGTAAAAAAAATGTCAAATCACCAGAGAAAATTGTCATTTTCAAATCCGACCCACAGACACACACACAAACACACACACAACACAAAAGTACACACTCGGAACTGGCAACTATATTTGCCGGAAGGATTTAACAATATAGAGTCAGTGACTGGTGCTGCTGCTGCAGACTGCCAACTGCAGGGGTGTTGGAAATTATGTGAATCTATTAGCTGTAGATGGGAAAGGCACAAACAAACCACGGCTCCAGGGCTTCGTGTCAGCGACCACGATACAGAGCATGAATGACAGGATCTCCCGCACAGCACTCTCCAGCTCTCCCACTATTATGGACGGAATGGTGGCGGTGGTAATTATACTGGTGGTGAACTCCACGGCCGCACAATAAGTCACAAAAATAATGGTGGGGCACAGTAATGTGCATTTAAAGGAGTGCGAGAGAACAAAAGACTGACTGACGGAAATATATACTTTTGTGAATCAAAATCTGTCCTTTTTCTCGTCGTTGCTGTGCTGACTGATGAATTGTTGGAGGGGAGGAGGAACACTGAGAAAGTATATATGGTGCTATACTATACGTCCCTCTCTCACAGTCAGCCGCGTCTTCCACACTCTGCGCCCGGAGCCTAACCAACTGTCATTTTCATTGAGCCACGACCGTTTCTTGCCGAGCAGTACAGTGTTCACGAGGAACCAGAGCCAGCGTAGTGTGTAGTGTGGTGGGAGAGTCGGCGGCACGGCAGAGATTGCAGTTCAAAAATCTTTTGCCTTGTGAGGATCTTGCCGTCGTCGTCGCACCTAATATGCAATAGTGGTTGCAGCAGGAGTACGGACAGAGCCTCTGAGGCTGGCAGCAGGAGGAGAAGAGTGGGAACGGGAACTGTATGAAAAAATGAACAAACAAGACGTACAGGAGAACATAACACATAGCCCAGTAGTAGTATTACGGTCAATCTCCACATCCACACTCTGTGATATTATATACATTTATATACAACCCACATCTTTGTAATACTGAAGATGTAGGAAATACATGGGTCATGTATGCATAGTATTCCATCATCCCACTTTTAGAACTTGGACCAACACTGGTGACTGTAGGAGATAAGGGAATAATGTGTACACATAACACCGCAACGGCTGGCTAAAACTATATAATAAAAATGGACTTGAGCCCTTCATTTTTTCATAGAACTTACTTGGGTGGAGGCTAACTTGAACTATGAGAGCGAGAATTACTGTTATAAACTCTCTAACGCATATACATAGCATTGTCATGCTAATATGATTTGAGCTTCAGCTGCAAATTCCCACAATTTTACAGTCAAATCTAACAAGGCTGAGAGTAGTGGGACTTATCAGTGACAACAACCACAACGACAACTGTCAACGCTAGAATTATGTGTTATAGTGGTGTGCACAATATAGATTATTGACTGACTCCAACGGCCAAAAGATCCAAGAGGCGGCAGAAATTCAAATTAAGAACCTTCCGTTAAATGTTTTGGACTTGTTGAAGGTCGTTAACTGACTGACAGGTTCAAATTTGGTGGGAAACAACGACGGATTTGACGAGCACAAGAGTGTCTGGGCCCAAATCCCCTTACAATAACTACATTCCCATTTTTTCGTACCAGCAGCGGTAGGGGTGGACAAATCTTCAATCTTGATTTGTTGTGGGAAAAACTGAGAAAATCTCGAACGTCTCATCGTACACACAATCAATGAAGACAGGAGCGGGAGAAAATCTGAAAGCAGGAGCGCACTTGACTTGAGACGCACAGAAACTACGGCAAAACTAAAGGTTGGTCAGCGCTGGAAACTAAATAAAAGGGAGGAAATTGAAATTAAATTTAAAGAGCCCGCAAGGATTTTCTGGAGGAAATGTGTTCACATGTATGGGGAAATATTGAGGAAATCCATTATCTACCGTCCGTACAACACATTCCCTGTCTACTGTGGTTACCTCTGACCTCACCTCATAATATGGTTTTCCTAGGATTCCATATAGTTTTAGTTTTCGCTGTCAATGCACATTAAATATTCACCGGTTTCTCCCCTGCACTACTGACCATGGACGAAGGAATAGTTTGATCCGTCTCGGCTATACATGAGTCATTCACACTGGAAATGGCAACAACAACCTGCAGTGCATGATATATGGAATAGAATGACATATCTTTGGAACAAAATGTTCCATGCTCAAGGGAGTACACTGACTGTCACTGTCAAGTCAACCAAAGAAGAAATTTTTATGACTATAAACAAGGCAGCTTCCTCCACAAGCAAGGTTAGGTCCCAGACATTCGTGTGAACATTTTAACCACAATTGGAGCAAGAGAATATGAATTCTACAGCCGGAAAAATCTATTCCCCGTCGAGTCTAACCCAGAGGCTTGTGGATAATCGATCCATTTCGGCCGTATACCGTTAAGAGTCCAAATACACCACCCAAATGAATATACTTGAGATTATTAGAGAAAAGAGGAGACAATACTTACCCATTAATACGCGTCAGGAATGTTCAACGGGGTTAATTCACTTCCGCAAGAAGTACGGAATTTGAATCACCATGAAACTAACTGGGAAAAGGTGAAAAAAAGGAAAAAATTCATGCAGCTCTTAATTTTGCCAAGATATATTTTGGGACTGCGGCTGCTGGCAACGGACAATTTTTACACTGGCTTCAGCCGTTGAACTAGCAGATGGCACTTGCCCCCTACAGGCGGGCAGGGAATTGATCAAACGGCAACGGCGGGAAGATAAATTCAAATGTTTTGGACGTATACACATTTTTAAGCCTTTGAATCCCACAGAATTTCTCCGTGTCTTTATATCTGCGAAGCGAACCCGTTTGGTTGCTTTTCAGAGTGTTGAGAAAGTCTGTTTTTTATAAATATTTTTAATCATATTTTTTCAGTTTTGTAGGGAATCGTGATTTAAAGTGGTTGTAGTTGGCTGGTGCATGTGTTTTAGCGTTGCATTTTAATCTTCCGTATTTTTATAGTCTTAAATGTAAAGTAAAGTAAATATGCGATTTAATGAGAAGGAGTTAATTGGAATTGCGCAAAGAGATGGGGACCTTATGGGAAGACTGCAATACACTCAGTACAAAGGACCGCCCGGGTTGCAAAGAAATGCTGGTAGGTACTTAATCTATATAAGAATTAGTTTAAACGAGCTGAGGAGTGAGTAAACCAAGCTAAATGTTGTGTTTGTGGTTAGTTGCAGTTGGAGGCAAGTTAAACTACTACTACTAATTGTGTGACGGATTAGAATTAATTATTCGCTCTGGTGATGGGGTTTGTAATGGAAAATTGAAGTATTATGTATTCACCTGCACTCGATCTCCGTCGATCTTCACGCTGCTCACCAGAACCTCCATCCTCCATCCTGATTTTCTCATGGCCTCGCTGACCTTTGGGAGTGATAGTAGTCGCTGAGGAAACTCGGGATGTAGATTGCTCCATCGGCATTGGAATAGCTGAATGACTCCGAATAGTCGTCGGCATCCTTTGCCTTTTCATCGTTCCTTTCAACTGGCCTCTCATTCAGCCTTAAAAGCTAAAGTTGTTTCATGCATGTGACCTCTAAACTGCATTGACCAGCATTAGGAGACACACTTCTTTTAAAAAATTGAAACATTGCATTATATTGGTTTGGTTTTTGGTTGCTACTGAAAGTGGAAAATAAGTTTTAAGAGTTTTCATAGATAATGATAGATAGACATTTGTTGTAGTTATGTCATTTGTCCAATGCTGTTTTGAATGTGGAGAAAAATAATCATGCCGGAAGTAAATCTGCGCTTGTTGCTATAACGTTTTGATTAAATCTTTGCAGGCTTTCGGGACCGCTTTTTCAAGCTAATAGGAAATTTGCTGTTTTACTTTAGGGTGAACGAGCTCGGTGCTGTGGATTTTAAAGAGGTTAGTACACGCCTTGTGAAGAGTGTTGTGCTTTAAGAATGCCGCAAGGTCAGAGGGAAAAATCCGTTCTACTTGAATCGAACCATAATGTGGAAATAATGTTTATAAATTGGGTAGGAATGAGTATTTTCGTCGCTGTCTAAACGGCTTCTAGATTTTAACTGAAAGATTCCACTTCTCTACGAGCTAAACCCAAGAATTAGATGAAATTGAACTGTGTTTTAGATACCGAAAGTTTCAGCAGGTCAAGTCTACTTGCTGTTCATCATAATTTTTTTTCAAAAATTTGTTTATATGGTGAAATAGATCTGCATACGTGTGTGAACTTTTTTATCATATTGTTCACCTGAAGAATATGTACTTGAAACCATGTCACAATAATGAATTAAATTGGACCACGTTACAATCTCGATGTGAACTGTTGGTATCTTATCCAACTGTTTTAGTAACGTTACATATTTGAAAACGATACGGTCATAATTTGTAGATCCGTTACGTACATTTTTATGTAGCTGTACATATTTCGACGCTTGATCTAGATTGAACGGATTTTTCTCATTGTGACTTTGCACTGTTTTTTGTTCACTTGTTGAACTCTTTTATAAAAATACCATTTCTGTTTTGTTTTCAGCCATTAGGTGTGCTAGTGTTGGAGAACTACTCGGTCCAACCTGAATACGATGTGGACTTGACGTTTGCCTTTGGAATATTATTCTTAGATGAACCGGATAAACGCCATGTATTTACCGCGAGAACTGATACAGATGTACAGCTGTGGATCAATAAACTGCAGACGGCGAGGTACTAAGTTAACTTAAATCCGCAATCAATAAGTTTATTCATGCTTATTCTTGTAAGTTTTTTCTAGTTACCAGCATTGGAATCAGCAGCTTGGATTGATGCGAACGCGACTAAACGCTCTAGTGGAATCAGTGAGTTTTTTAAAGCATGCTGAAAGTGTTATCATAGCATAACGCAGCTGTCTTATCCACAGAGACTTCAGGCAGTTTCAGAGACGGATTTCCAGCAAAGTGTTTCCGTCACGCCGAAGCCCGAATCGATCCAGAATGACTTTACACTAATAGCATTTGAAGATGACGGACCCTCCGTGCCTCCAAGAACTAATATTGCCAGTTTGCCGCCTCCACCTGTCCCACGAAGACCTGTGCTACTTCGCGCGGAAGACAGTGATGATGATCTCATCAAGCTCTGAGTTCATTGCCAAAGTATCAACCGTTGGAGTCATTCCTTCATTTTTTTTCAAAACAGTTTATCTGCTTCAGCAGATGTGTATCCGGATAGGTTTGAGATTTACCTTGTCCTGGATCGGTGCCCTTACAGACGATGTAGATTTAAGCGAGTTTGATTATCACTTTTAATTATGCTTGCACAATCATTGCCATTGCAGCTGACGCTGATTCTCAGAGTATATTTTTGTAGGTGATTTGCCATGTCTGCCGTGCTAATTTTTTTGTTGGTGGCAGATGCATTAGTTTTGCATTTAATGTCCTGCATTCATTCCTTCATGTAAACTGATCATGTGCTCGAGATTCTTACACAACTTTGTTTAACCATTGTCCTTGACATATAAAAGCTTTTATTTTATAGCGCAAGCCGCGATTTCTGTGTTATTCATTCTACCAAATCTACCCAATGCCAATGATCACTTTGATTGGCCGTAATAAATAATGGTAATATCATAATAATTCATTGATGTCTAAAAGTTGTGCCGGCTACGTGAATGGGCTGAATGGGATTCGGGCCATACATCCATGTAACTACTGGTGGCATATTACCTGCGATAGCAGGTTATGTGGATGGTGGCGTCGGGCTGGGTCTGGGGGGGAGATCCTTTCGAAGACGATTACGGTCGGAGGAAGAGGTATGTTGAGGTTATTAGGGGAGGGGAA
>WJFA01004266.1:0-11030 GCA_009870155.1 Pseudobourletiella spinata | reverse complement strand
GTAGGATTTTATTTCCGAAACAAATCGAATACATCATTTTGGGACACCCTGTATATATGTTCTTTCCTGTAGCATCTCTTGCATTACCTCATCAAACTATTTCCCATATCTATAGTACTTCATGTACCTAAGATCCACACCTGTTTACCAAATTAATTACTTGTGTAATATACATGTGTGTTTTTATATATATATATATCTGACATAAGTCCAGGTACTTGTACACTGACATGAGCGAGGAAAGGATGATACATTTATAGCGAAAGGCTGTATACAATATGCAGCCTTAGATTATCCATGTGAGGAAGGGAGAATGAAAATTTTTGACGAGTATTTGAACTGCAAGAGAAGTTTAGTAATAATATAAAGATAACACGGTATCATATTGACGGCCAACGGACTCTCAACGTCACTCCAATGCCCGGTGGCGCTAAAAACAACTCGAGAAAGCCCACAGTTTTCTGAGTCGACATTTAACATTTAAAACTTTAACCTATACGCACGCTCAGGTCACACTTACGGCTTTTTACTATAAAACGATATGTAGAATTTAGCTCGTGGAGAGATGCTAAACTTGTGCCTCCTACGAAACCGAAGAATTATTGCAAAACTCAACGTATTATTTACGTGCCGCTCGTGAGTTATAACAACGTCCCAACTGATGAAGTGATGAAACGACCAGAGCAACACTTGATCATCGCTGGACCAGCACTGTATACACCAGGCGTAGAGTTTGAAACCTTTGGTAAATCCGGGGAACGAATATTGGTAGTAAGCAGCATTATAGGCACGTCGCAACAACGTGTGCTCGCAGACATAAGCGATCCGGACAACGTTTTTTGGATTTGATGATGTGCTTTAGAATATTTTCACCATAAGTACAATGTGCAATGACTAGCCGAATTACAACAATCCTGTCATGTTCTCCGGCATATTTTATCACCATATCCTGACTGATTCGGCACGACTACCTTGGCTTCTGTGCCACATTATTATTCTCCAAAAATCCTTTTCAGCAGAGTACATCAGGCGTGGCTACGTTGCATTTTAGTAATTTATAATAATAAGCTACACTTTTTGTAGTAGTAGTACTCGGAGGCAAGTTGTAGCGGTAACCCCGATCAGTTTCCGTGAAATCCTAGAGTAAATTGATGATGAGCCGTCATCTACATTGAGCTGGGTTTTGGCAAGCCTAATTTACTCCGTGCTTTCTTCTTCTCCGCCTTCTCATGGTACTCTTGAAAGCAAGGAACAATACATAAATTAATATGGCACTCAGGACAATGGTATTTTGTTTTCCGTCTCAGGATCCGCCCGCATTCATCCACGGAGTTCCAGCAGAAGTTGCATCCCAGGGCCGGACCAGGACGGAGAGCAGGGCAGTGACCAGCTCTTTGAACGACGGGCGATGGGATTTCCGAGCTCAGAATGCTCTCCACATTGTCTTCCTTCAGAGTCACTGTGACTTCCGGACTCAAGTCTCCGGAAGACAGGGGGTCCCTCTTCTCCTCCTTCATGTTGGCAAATGCTGGACTGATGGTAATCCGACTCGTCCCATCACCCGTGGAGACGAGCTGAACTAGGGACGAGGACTCTACAAAAATAGTATTGCCCGTCGGACCCGAATCGTCATCCTTGGAGGAGTGATTGCTATCCGCGGGCAAAAGTTGGAACAGGGCCCCCCGTTTCAGCGAATTTGTGGACGTAAGTGGGATTAACCTTGTCCCCGTGGGTGTGGAAACTATTTGCTGCGGGATGGGGTTCGGTTGCGAATGCTGTCTCCGAATCACGGGATTGTTACCGGATGACGTTGAGGAAAGGACTGTGGTATGACTCGGGAGGGAAGGCTGGGAAATTTGTTTGACGAGGTGAACGCCGGTGGGGTTAGGCGACAGCGTTGTAGTGCTGCTGCTACTCGAGCTACTGCCGGCTACAGAGGCCACTACGGTGGGTACCATGAGAAGGCTCGAACTATTTGTCGTGGATGCTCCATTTGAACTCGTGATGATATTTGAGAAGGTCTTACTGGTCGTGGGGTAGGGCTCCGTCGTCTCAACAACAGGGCTACCAGGTGGGGTCGGTGAGCTTTGACTCACGGTCACGATGGGAACCGTGACTTGGTCCCCGTGATCGTCATCGCGGGATCGTTTGTCGAGTCGACGAAGTGTAGGTGTATCGTCATCGTCCTCATCTCGCATCTGTACAGAGTCGTCTCTCGACTCGTCAATGCAAAGCTCTCCACCAGTCTCATTGTCAGGCCGCTTTATGCGTGGCTGTCGAATCAACGGTCGTCCCCTTCGATTCTTAAAGCCTAATAGACCTGTTCCAAATAAATGTGAGCTCAATAAACCTGAAGCCTAACTGTTGGGCTACAGAGTATAATACTGCTTTTCGGGTTAGATCCGTACTGGGTTGATGACAATTGAGTTTTGTGAAAGCCATTGACTTCAGGTAGCTCTGCAATCATGAAGTTGGCCACTACATGAAGAAACTACCAAAATTAAACATTGCCACCTGCACAGTATGTCCCTAAAGTGACTCCACATATGAGGAATCCCATGAGAATATGTGCCTATTATTATTACCCACAAGTTGTCTGTCACACCTCATGTCTTACAAGATCCGCACAAGTCTGACGAACAGCGTACATGAATTTGACTGTATAAAATCCGCATAGTTCAAGCGAGCAGTGGCACAGCAAGGCTTGGAAAAGCAAAATCAATAAAAATTCGTACCGCACAGTACAGGAAACGGGTGAAAAAAAGGAGGGAAATGTCAGCTTCCTTATCGAAACTACAAACAACATCAGCGGCGTTCGATTAAGCCCACACGAAGTACAGTGACAGTTCACACAGAAAATCACCATAATTATGTTTGATAAAATCAATCATAAAAAAGAAGTAATACACATTACGAAGCACCGTAGCTAGAATTGTTTATATAGATATAGGAATAAAACCATTGGAGTTTCAAACTGTGGTATACAAGGTATTTTGTTCCTTGGTTTTGGTATGTTCAAAAAATTCGATTTTATTCGTTTCGTGCAAAAAACATCCGCTCGTCATCGATTTTGTCCCTCGGTCATGAAAACTTTTTTTGGACAATATTTTCCAGGACAAGAACAGTTTTTTTACCAACTGAAGTAGTACACTTTAAGAGTTAGAGCTAAGCCTAAATATTTATATGTATGTATATATATTTATATAGCGTTCTAGAACACTGCTAATGTTCTTAGCATACACATTTCACATGCTTTTCATCACTTTTGAATTTGAATATTTCCCATAATAATAAAGAACTTATGACTACACGATTTCTTTACTAATATTAGTTAATATTAATTCTAATACAAACTTAGTTCGTTTTGGTACAGCGCACCGGCAGGTTAAAAAAATTGACGCAGTCCCTCTCGACTTCCTTCTTGTTATATACTATAGTAGTACTACTATAACTACAATACACTTTTCTTTTGTAAAACTATTAAAAGCTTAGAGCATACATATACATATATTTTACGGGGAAGTGTTCGAGGGGTGACTCCGCACCCATATACGGGCATTTATTACTCCTACAGTAACTAAGCTAATAAACAATATATTTTGATTAAAATGTACAGAGGTATTTGCGGTTGGTGGTGTTGGTGAATTAACTGGGTGTATGTGTTTGTGTGTGTCCGTATGCTAACTAAAACCTGTACCGAGGAACAAAAGTGAGTTATTTTCCTCCTGGACAGTAAATGCGTTTTGAAGTTAACTACATGCATACGTTAGTTAAACTAACATGTTCAAACAATGACTGTGCATTATGTAACACAGAATTTTAAGTCACTTTTCATTATTTTTTGTGTAAAATAAAGGACTAAAAAATTTTATTGTTCGTATTATGAGATGCGTACGTACGGACGCACCCGTTTTCCACCGGTGCCTCAATACGTCCTACCTCCCTTCCAACCAAGTTAATAATAATTATCGCAGCTGTGAGGTGAAACACAGGAGAGGTAACTACTGTATTATTCCTGTTCTTGTCATTAACCTGAGTTTCTAAAAATCCTAAGCGGTAGTTCATGTACTACTGTTACACAGTAATGCACTTCCTATATATGTATATATATGTATATATATATGTGTGTTTATACCTAGCATCATTGATTCTATTAATATAAATGCAATATATTTCGCTTTGTCCTTCCTTTGTAAGTAGAGAGTGGGGGGGAGGTGAGTGGTGTCTGTGTAAAAGTAAACTCAAAAGATAATAATAAATGGGGCTACGTGAAGCGCAGGTACATGAAATCAACAAAATAAAGAATCTAAAAAATCTTACCGCCGTTCTGCACATAAATGTAATATGTGTCCCACGTGGGGAAGTTTCAGACGGCCTCGAACACAAAATATTCTTGTCAAAGGCAATAACTGGTTCCTCTGTCCCTACATACGACCTAAATAAGTGTATATATCTTACTCATATTCATAAATAGTAGTGTTAAGTAGGACTACACACAGACTTCATTTAAACATCTATCAGAGAGGAAGCTAAAATCAAACTTTACTACACTCCCTCCGCTGCTGCTGAAAACTGAACTACATACATTCATCCAGAAATTTGAATGATCTAACCTGTTTTCTTTAGCAATCGAAAATTTCCTGCAAAACACTTCTCATCTCCCGACTTTTCCTACGCTTCCGTTCCGTTCCGCGGGCTGAGAAAATGTAAATGCACGTCGGAAGAGCTTGTTAGCATATAGGACTATCATAATAGTAATGACAACAATATTTAGCTTCTGTATATGAATCCAAAGTTACTTCCTTGAGTGTATGCATATATTAGAAGACGAAAAATTGCACCTCTTTCTCTATTTTTGTGATGGTCAATGGTCATCATGGCAAATGTATGCGGCGAGGAATCTCTCTCGTTGGCCCTAGCAGCAAGGACGGCGATTCAAACTAGAACATGTATGTACGGGTACGTTAGCGGATGTACATATATACAATTTATATATGTGAATGTATGCACACATATACTACATACATAATATGATCTATATAATACGTATGCATATACGAACTCAACAAAAAATGGCGATAAATAAAACAAACTTCGATGTGTGACAATGATATAAAAAACTAAAATATGAAAGAGGTAGACGCAGTGTTTCTTTGTGTGTGTGTGATGCTCACAATTCGCTCTCAGGATCATCATCATCACTCATATTCGACTTTCCGTCGGTAGCCATGCTTCATTCGATAGTGATACCACACAGAACTGGCATTCAGAGAGTAACGCTGTGCCGCCTCTCTAAAGGTTAAAGCTGGATTAGCCACGAGATCCGAAATGGCTTGCTCGTACTTTGAATTGACAACGATAGTGTTGTCCTGACCAGGAAACTTGGGATATTTCACTCGTCTTCTCATCCCACCTTAACAACATCCCAAGAGAACATTACTTTCTGTCTCACAACCACAACAGCTCGGCTGAAGTGAAAAGCTCTTAATAGGATTCATATGCGAGGCTGGCCGTGTACTACGATCTACACTTACATATCCGTATATATCAAATTGAAGCATCTACCCATCAAGCAGTAGTAGTAGTAGAAGTAGTATAGTGGTCAAATATACGCGTACACATGTAAACAGAATCAACCAAGAACGTCCGGGTGATTTTTACTAGCAATTGAACCCGAATTGCTACAACCATCACAGAATTTTCATTCTTAAAGCACTTGATAGTACATCTTCAAGCTATTCTTTTGTTATTCATGATGTACTTGTGGATGACGTCAAGGGAGGAATTTATATGGGTAATTCATCAAAAAAATTATTGAGACTATCGTTGCCCATGGAGGAACTGAACGGAAAAGAGAACTAAAATTGTGGGGACATGCGTTCAAACTTAATGAAGTTACACGCCTGCTACCCTTCCCAGCACACACTGCTACATGCCCCGAGTGGACTACGTTAGAAAAAAGGAGGGCTAGAGCAAAGAAAAACTAGCAACCAAGCCATGAAATTTTCATGTTCGTGTACACAACAAATATCTGAATTTACACATTACTTCGTCGTACGTTCATAAGGAATTGCACCAAGCCTGCATTCGCTCGCACCATGGAAATCAACAAGATTATTTACAGACAGAGAGAGAGTAAAAAAAATTGAGTAAACTAATAAGGAGAACTGCTTATAATAAGAAACAACATGCCCCACCGTAGAGGAGACGTTATTAAATTGGCGGACTAAGAGTTGACGCGGAATACTACGGAAGCGATAATGGATGTCAGCCTTAGACAATTTTGACGTAAATGCATGAAAAACGTATTTACTTGAGGTGAACTGATGGACTGGGTTGTGAAATAATGACGATGAAGACGGGACGTTCGGGTACGTTTGGTTGATTTCGTTAAACTCAAGGTTGTAAGAATGGCCGTAGGGGTCCTCCTCATCCTCATCATCCTCAAACTCAATCTCACCATCATCGGATACTGCCTCTATCTTCACATCTGCTAGATCTAGCTCATAGCCTGACCAACAACAAAAGCATTAAAATCAATTTCAGTCTTTCAAAAAAGAAAATTATAAAGATAAAAAAACCAAACTCAACTGACACAAGCAAAAACCACCGTGGCCCTTATAATTACATACAATTACATTCAATCCAGTAAGAATAAGGGAAAATTGTAGTCTAAAAACTTTGTGTGTAGGTTTTAAAGGGGCTAGTCCAAAAGTGTCCCATCAGTCATGGATAAATGTGTCAGTCGTTACGGCAGTGTACTACAATAGTTCTCTGATAATCCTCTCGAATCCTCCTTTTAGCATCCACTACACCGAAACAAGTTCTGGATCAAATTATTGATGATTCACATTCACGTATTCCTAACTCAGCGTCATCTTATAGAAGTCCCTACACTACATGTCAACAACCAATAAGCCTGGCCATCAAACGAGACAAAGAGCAACAACTATTATGAATTATTCAGTGAATTCCCACAGCACATTGGAAATATTCAGTTGCATCGTTCTTCTCCGAAGCAAACTGATTGAGATTCAACTCAACAGTGTGACATTATTTACTAATACCTCATATCTGAAATAACGCAAGCCATATAGCAGTGGGGCAAGTGAGAGAATATGAAATCGAAGAGCAGTGATTTTATAGTAACTATATATAGACATTTTATCTTTGCACGTAGCAAATTTTTTCCCGCAGTACTCATCCACTTCTACAGAGGAAATCACGTCTGCATCACTATATTTCACTGAACCCAGACAGTATCTAACCCGAAAATTCCTCCATGCGATACTCTTAGTTAGCTCGAGTCATCACTTACCTGGTCTGTGAACTCCCCCTGACGCGTCGTCGTAAGTCTGGCTCTCAGAGAAACCTCCTGAGCTCTAGAAAATTCCAACATAGAATGTTATGACATTGGCAGTTCCCCCGGATATGGAAACGGAAGAGTCGTACGATTAATTTACCAGCTCAGAATCCAGGGTGACGATATCTCGGTCATGTATGTGGTCCAGACTTTTGGATTTCCCAGGCAGGTGTGACACCGGTTGAAGTGGAGGAGGACCTACACTCACACGACTTGAGCTTTCACCGCGGTTCTCTCCCAGGCTATTATTACTTTCCTCGACTGAGCGACTCGTGGAAGCACCAGATTCCAAGGACCCTCCCCCGGCAGATGAGTGTTCTCCTTTATCATGACAGCACTCCATCAACTCTTAATTTCAGACTTAATTTCCCCACAGAATCCCCACTGACTCACCATTTGTACTAAGAGAAGAGGCGCATGTAGCAGTAGCACTGGCAGATTTTCTTAATTTCTTTCGTGGAATGTCGACTTGTGATGAGTTTTCGTCCGTTTCTTCCGTAGCACTGCAAGAATTGGATGTATGAGGAGGAATACCGGCTAAATGCTGTGGACCGTACAGACCACCGTCGTCAACATCTCTATCTCTTTTTCTACTTGAAGTTGCGGATTTTTTTAAATCACCGGCGGGAACCTCGGCCAGTCCCTTTACTTGTAAGGAATTCGCTGTCTGCTCACAGTAACATTTGAGAGTTAATTAATTATCAGAGCTCGATAACATTTGTACAATTATTAGAAATGTTTTTTGCTGAGGGTACGAACTTACCATGAGTATACTGCTTATCCTATCCTGGGAGATGTTGACTTCCCCATGATAAATAAATGTAATGATGGTTTGAAGGTCCGCATAATCTACATCCTTCAGAATAACGATGGGATGTTTACAAGGGTTACCTTCGAACACCTTCTGCAATTTCAAGCCAGAGAATATCTTTCACAAATTGTCCACGAAAGTTCCACTTCCAATGTATAACCAGTAGCTATGCTGTTTAGTGCTGACTATTGCTGTAGGAGTTGCCATTATTAAACAGTACCATATAATTTATAATAAATATTATCAGGATAAACACTGTGTGATATTCGTATAAAGAAAATAACAGCGACCAGAAGGCACCGATTAAGTAAAATGCAAAAATCGATGGGGGAAGTTTTGACTTTCATGTAGGGGACAACATAAAATATTATTTCCGTTTGTTACTGGCAGTAAACTGCGTCTAATAGTTTAGTACAACACGACAAAATTGTTTTGCTTCCAGAGGGTCCACAACACTGCCATTAGTTAAATGTGACACTAAGGCGGGGATGAACCAAGAGAAAGCAGAGAAAATTCCAGGAACGTGAAAACTCTGAGCGACGAAAAAAATATTCGCATTGGGAATGTGGATTGTAATCAGTGAATTCATTCCTTCTCTTCATTCATGTACTTAGACTTGCAAAATGGGACGTTTTCACTATAGATAAGGGGTCGCTCAGTATTATTATAAAAATAGTATTACATTATAGTCGCATGAACATACACAAATTTACCCACATTTACATTTCAAATAACATTCTCAACTTTAGCAATTTCGTTGACGCAATTGTTCATCGTCCACCGAAAAAAAAAGTTGTCGAGTTAATTCGTGGGAATGAAAAATCATAGAAATGTATTTGAGAAGTCGGGAATGAAAAATTTCAGCATAAGTTGCTTTTAGTGCAACTAAACATGAGTTTTTGATTAATCATCACACGTTTTGTCTCAATACTACGGTTTGAGTTACCAAACAACTTGCGGACATCTACCCGAATAGATTTATATATAAATTAATCCTACCCATATTTAAATTTTAATGTAGACAACAATAAATTTGGTTGATTCGCACGTAGTAAAACGGATACTGATTTGTCCACACGCGACAATTGAGAGCCGTCACATGCATAACGTAATAGCTAATTATGTAACTTTCATACAGAGACCCGCACGAGCAAGGTATAGACTTTGTAACAGTGAGAAACATGTACTCGCTTTGATTTAGATTACGTCTGATAAAAAAAATGAAATACCTGAAAGTATGGGGAACACGAGGATAGAATCATCTTATGACACTGGATTTTCCTCCCTTCACTGGAAACTAAAGTGGCGTCGACGAAGGACTCTCTATTTAATAGTGTTCCAAAATAATGAACTAAATTTGGCTGATGATTGTTCCATCGGAGGCAATATTCCCGAGATTGACTTTCACGCGATGAATTATTATTTGAAGCCGCCATTTTTACAGAACACAGTGTACACACTCACTCTCCCCTGCACACGAAGCGTTTGTAAACTTGTATCAAAACGAAGGTCTCAACCTGTCCTGAAGAGTGAGATCCGTTCGATTTGATCGGCCAGTTTCAAGCGAGACGACGACACGGACGACGAAAAACCACTTAAACAGATCATTGGAAGATACTTTCTGACTGTGAGAATTCCAAAACGGGGCTCTTTTCCTATGGGGATCTCGAAAACACACATGTAAGCGGTTGCCTGTGTGGTTTCCCAGCTTTGCCCACCAATGCCTTCCCAGCCATCAAGGGGCTCGCACAGAATCAAATTCAGCCTCAGCGTTTCTCTCCATTGGCTCCATGTATTCAACGAAATTTCTGATAAAAAGTATATGAACCCTTTGAAGCCGAGGCTGAGCTATGTATGCATTTGCTTTTCTTCAGAGTGAATTTGTGAATGAATCTATGGAGCCACCTTGCACGACCCCCCATGTGCGTCATCATCGCAGCATTGTAGTTGTAGACACACCTCTTTGACGTAATACACTAACATAAAACCAGTCCCAAAAAATGTACTTACAACTGAAAAAACTCAAATTGTCTCCATGGTTCAGCATCCCATTTTCAATTCCATCCCTATCTTCCATTTTTCAAAAGTTGGGAGAGATGTTTCGCTCAGGATCTCTCTCCCTATGTGAGAGAGATCCAAGCATGTCATCGTCATCTCATCAGTATCAGAAGACGGTACGTACAGGGTGGACGCACGCACACGCGTACGGGATGAAAGTGTGTATGTACGTGCACGAGAAGTTATACCCTATTGATAGTTTATCAAGTTCCCTCAAGGTTCCTTGCTACCTTCAATTTTTCCTCGCTTCCTGTCTTGGTAGTTTTTTCATACGATCATTGCACAACCTTCGCTCTATAAGTCAGTTGTTTTGGCTACAAATGAGGCGTACAGCTTCTACATGGCAGACACTCAGAGCGGAAATTTCTTCCCAAGCCTCCTCTCATGATAATGCAGTCAACGGATGTTCTGTAGCTTTAGATTCATTAAGAAACTTGTTGCTCGACTTTATGCACTGCAGACAAATACAGCATGACCTTTCCATTGACTCACAATAAGCTTGAAAGCGTCTCGTGGATTTCACACGCCCATAGGAGCAGCGTGATGCCTGTATGCCGGTCTATTCGTACAAAAAAATGCTTAAAACTTTCTGAAAATTTCATTCATTTGACGGGGAACAGCAGAAATTTGAACACAGGGTCACATCACTTCTCGAGCAAGTACAACGAATACATTTCCTTCCGGTCCTCCGATTCAAAAGATGGTATAAAATTCACTTGAACAACTTCTGTGAATCCTTCCGCATCTGAAGGCTCTTCAAACTTGGCCCTATACAGTGGCATGGAGATATTATAAACA
>WJFA01004265.1:0-11031 GCA_009870155.1 Pseudobourletiella spinata | reverse complement strand
TCGAGCAGGCCTTCTTCCCGCATACAAGCCTGCCTCTGTGTATAGAGAAACTTTGAAATGGCTTGGCCACAGAAAACCCCTAAGACAATCCTCCCCAGTCTTAAATAAGAGAAAAGAGGCTTGGAAATTAGCAAATGAATTGGCTTCTTAAACTTAGAGCCAGCTGTACTATCATACACTCCGCCACTCACATCCTCGTCCCGCAACTCTCTGAGAGAGAGAGAGAGAGAGTAACCCGGAATGATCCTCTCCAGCCTCCACACACCATATACATATCAGCCCAAGGTTTTACCGCTCGCACCTCCGACCGCACATATCCAGAGGCGACTGTGGTTTCACAGTAGGAGTGGGAATGGAGCGCCTTGTGCTTGCGGTATAAAAACAATAAAAATAGCCTTCTCCCCACCAGAAACTGGCACAAAATTCGCATCGTATATACATACATGTTTGTACTCCTGAAGCCCGCAAATTCCCATCGCCTCACGTCAGCTTACAACACTAATTACACGGAGAATAATGGTTCAAGGGAAAGTGCAACAGAAGGAGCCCCGGGAGTGTGGATGCAGTCCTCGTGTTTATATATACCATTAATACCACCACTTCCAATCAGTCAGAGGCAGGAAGGGGCGGGGAGCAGTTACTGGAGTGGAAGAGTGCCCGCTCCACGTCACATGAGAAGCCGTCCACTTGAAATTTATACAGCAGAGCAAAGGTTCGGGAGGACTCCGACGAAAAGGAGAAAAGTCGGTTGGGCTCAATGGAGTGCTTGTAGTACTCCTCTGTGTCTATAAGGCGACTCTTCGAGCATATTTCATTGGGATAGCTTGTATGGGTCAGATAATGAAAATAGAAATAAAAGGCGGGGTCGGTCCTTAAAGTGTCTAATGGGGAAAGGGAAAAAAGAATGATGGTCATTGGAATGTAGTGACGGAGCGAAGCTTCCCGCACAGTGTCAGTACTTCCCGTCCCGTCTGTATATATTGTAGGCTAGAGGGAGGGAGAGAGAGTCTCGGTCGAAGAGTTGAGCATGGTGGACACGGAGTAAAGTGGAGGATGAATGACTTGGTTGGAGGGGTACATACTTGTGTTTGTGTGTGTAACCCATAAGGGAGATAACTGCTGCTGCATCTAGCTCCCAACTTGTTTTAGCTCAAGGAGAGTCTTCTGAACGGGCTTATTTATCGCGAGGCTGGGTAGTCTACGACTCCTGCTGGCAGTTACTGTGCTCGCATTGTGATAGCAGTCGTAAGCTGCGTCCCATTGTATTGCCTCCCGTGTAATCTGGATATAAGGTTTTTGTACACAAGAGTAAGAACTGCATGTACCAGACTAGCTGGACTCACCCCACTCGCTCGTAAGACCACTGTATCTGCCAGTGCAGTGTGAACTCCGGGTATGGACATAGTAGAGCCATTTCAGCTCGTCTTAATGTTCCTTCCCTTCAACTTCTGGTAATTCTAAGGCCCCTTAAGAAGGCAATAGAAAATCAAACATGGAGAGGAGAGGCGAGCTTTCACTTGTATTTAGTTTACGTGATGTGCCTCCACCTCCGATTCCCATCACACACGCACGCACACATGCCAAGGCAAGCAGAGTCGTCCGCACACTTACAAGCCCCAACACACATATACACCCACCCACAGAGGCGCACATAGAAAAGTGCATGCACTTACCTCTCCGTCCATCCCCCTCTTTCTTTCCAACTTAAAATGTTTGCTTTCCCTTCAATAAAATACAAAGCGACAGTGGGAAGCGACTCTCTCTCTCTGTCTCCTGAAAGGAAAGTAAAGTAAGCTAATAGGAAGTTGGAGGTAAAACTTTTTCCATGGGAAAACATCTCCGACTGACACGGCCGCCGATTGATTTACACCGCTTGTCACTCCTAATACCCATTCCCTTTGTTTACCCCAACAATCCTTGAATGGGACTTGGGAAATGTGAAGGGAAAGTTTTTGGATGACTTTATCATTAAGCATGACCCAGAACGGGCTGGGTGCATAATCTGTGGGGAAAGGGGGTTATTAATACAGTGGTTGTAGGACTTACCCTCAGTGGCGTACTTTCGGAGGCCACTTGGAGTTCCATTTACAGTGGGGAAAAATGGAGTAAACTTCTTTCCGAGTCAACCATAATAAACTTTGATTTATCTTCTATCCCGCCCGCCTTTCACCTGTGCGGCTGGGGAATGGGTTTTATATGAAAATTCTAACTAGCGAATTCATATTCTCCAGGATATTTCCCAAGTCATAACTTCCCTGGTTGCAATACACATTAATGCGCAATCGTGAGTAAATCCAAGTTGCGTGATGTTCTAGGGGATAAAGTGGCGATGAGTGTAAAAAATTGTAACACTGTTTCAGTGCGTGTGCATGCGTGTGTGTCAGGGACGTCGAGCATAGCGGAATGATAATGTACTGATTGTAGTATTATAAACATAGACGAGTGATTTTCAGTAATGTTGGTGCGATGCGCTGAAACGTATTATTACTACTTCATGGCCCTGGTTCACAGCCCATCGTCATCCTCATCTTATCGTAATTAGGAGTGAAAAGACATTGGCCGACCCATGAAATTATTCTTCCATTATTCCACCTTAAATTGCTCGTTTATATGGCACTCTCGTGGTTTTAATCCCTGATTTATATCCTCCGGTCCGCACGGGATGACTCTGTGGAAAGACTTATGAATTTCCCAAGCGTTCACAACGACAGTAACTGCAAATGTGTCTCTATGTGTGAGTGCGGAGGCGGTTTCGGTCGGGAGGAAATGACACGAGGAAATAAACTAGCTGAGAATGATCAATGTGGCAGCATGGAAGCTCGTTACTGTTTCAGCGAGAGCCATGTAGGACTCCTCATGTCTTCCTTCTATGCCCAGCTCCATGACACCGAATGGTGAGGAAGAGGCTGAACATGTATCTATGTGTGGCTGTGGGTACGTGTGTGTCTGGACGTGGACAGTGCGCAGGGAGACGTTTCGAGAAGACCCAGTGCAATAAGCTGGAGCGAAAGGACAATGGAGTAGGCTCGAGCCTGGCGGTAAAAAAACAATGGCCCACTCCGCGCTGATGTTACACAGAGACCCTTTCAAGCGGAAGCTATACAGTACTCATGGCTTATTTAGTCGGTCGTAATTGTCCACTACAACTACAACAACAGCAACTACTACTACAACTGCCATTCCTACCACTATGCTACTACAAAACTCGGGTGACCAGTCCGAATCTGGTTTCCCATGAAACTCGCTCCTCTACTTGTTTGTTCCCATTGTACGTCAGGCCTGTTGTGGAGTGTCTTTGAGAGGAAATTCGAGGATTTGGGACATCCTCCCGCTTATTGTCCATCCTGGAGGGGGCCTGTTGAATGTCAAAGGAGAAGTGAGACTGGGGGCGAAGTCCTTTTTATTTCAACTCTATGCTACTAATTTTTGCATTGAGTGCCACCTGAATGACTTCCACCTAATGTTCTGAAGGGGTCCTTCTATTACATGGGATTAAGTGGCAGAATGTGGTGGATTTATTCAAGGAAGCCACAGGGCACAATCAGAGGTGCGGTACTGGGCTCATTCCAGAGCTGAAAAGAGGCGAGTGTATTAATAGCACAGAGCTCCTGGTTCAGCCCTTGTTCAGGAGCTAAAATGCAATCTTAACGAGACTCAATTTGGGCGAGCATTCATACCACGGCTCAAGCTTAGTCACTGATTACCAAAAGTAAGTGTTTAAAGAGGAACAAGCCTGTCATTGTTCAGTTTAGCCTAGAGTCATTCTCCCGATCGGATCTACCCATCTATGCAGGCGTAATGTGCCCATGCACATGCGCCATTCCAAATCAATCCCCCCTGCATAAGTTTAAAGGCCGTTGAAAAAATCCATTTGCACTTCTTGGAATTAAATCACGGATCAGTGACAGCGCACTTTATCCTCCCATACCAACAACCTCCCATAATAGTACAATTGACTAAGCCCAAACTGGCTGGCAGGTTGACTGAGAGTGGATATTCTATATGGGAGGCTAAGGAAATTCCACCGGTTGGATTTCACCAGCTCAGCTTCAGTCCTTGTCTCCATGAATCGTAAACGGGGGCTCTAAAGTGAATAAAATGGTTTAATAGCTCATTTATTTTTCAATTATTTCCCTTTGGGACTGGATTCCGGGTTTGGGGAGCGGCAATAAAACTTTCGGCGGAGGAATAGCAATACTGCGAATTGTTTATTTCTCATAATGCTCATTTCAGGTTCTTTTTACCTTATTCTTCCGTAGAATCAACTCTTGGATTGGTGTGTAGGAGAGAAGTGTATTTCTTGAGGGAATTTCTGAGGAAATTCCCCTGCTGAGAATTCTTGACTTTTACCGTAAGGGTTTCCTATGGGACAAGATGTTGGGCTCGGTCAAACAAAAGAGGGGAGTTCCTTGTTTGGAAAGGGGGTGGGGATTTGGAGGTTCACCACAGAGCTCATGGTGTCAAAGACTTGGAATCATCCTGGGATCCGTTTTGCAGTCAAGTAGCCAAATCCAATGACTTCCCCTTGGGCAAAGTTCGCCTTGGACCTTAGTCATGGTGGAGTGTGGACTTGAGCAGGCCAAGCTGAGATCTCCAGAAAGTCCCTATAACCCTCCCCCTGGTGATCCAAAGGCACCAAATGTATGGCGGGAGCACGTACTCTAAAATCCTAGGGGGTACGATTCATTAAGGCCAAACACACTGCTCTGTTTATTGCTCATAAATATTCATGGGGCCATTGTAGTTGGGAAAAGATGTGTGCCGAACGCTGAGCGAGCTTTTTCTTCAAATATTTGCATAAGTTTGTCCACAGTGGCCAACTCTCCCCACCCGCACCCATTATTGAGAGAAGACCGTACTCCACCCATATACATACATACATTCTTTGCCTATCCCTCCATGCATACACATGGGGACACACGCCCGCTAACCGAAAAAACCGCTGTCCCACATGTCGGGCTCTGAAGAGCGTGCGACAAGGGTGCGGGAAAAAGTGGATCACGTTGCATTGCACTGGTTCATAATGAAAGTTGGTGGAACGAAACTCTCCATTTGTAAGCCCATCCAAACTACGTGTGGAGAGCGGGATGAGTAAAGGATGGGGATGGTGGACCATGTGGTGGAATATTACACTGGCCGCGTGGAAATATACGCCGAATGAAACATTAATGGGTCCAGCTTCGAAGGAAGGAACCCAGTATTTGTCATGGCGGCTCTACTGCAGAAGTCATTACGCCCGCAAGACCGGAAAGTTAAATCATAATCCTGGGGCAGTAAACTTGTGTGAAGCGGAGCGGGACGATTTAGTTTTTTTTCTTCCTCTGACTGCCGACTTCATAATAATAATAATAATAATAATTTGCGGAGTAAAGGGAGCTTCGTGGGTGCACGTACGTACTTAAGGGCCTCTGTAGCTCCCGTAAAACCAGAGCACATTTTACTGTTCCTAACTCATATTTTACTACGAGGAATAGTTTGTAACAGATTATTATGACCCCTGCCGTCCACCCGGCTCCTGAGTTATGAACCCAATTGTTTATCTTGTCATCCCAACCAGACATCATTAATTTTCTCATATTTAAAATCAGAGTCGACTACGTTTGCACTTGTGTGACAAATTATCCGTCATATTTTTCTTGTCGTCCCCTTAAATCTCTACTTGTCAGACCCCGCCAGCTCATGTTTCGCTATGCGCATTAAACTCTAATGGTAATCCCCTCGTTTTCAAATGCGCAAAAAACTTGACCCGACTCCCCTCGCGTCCAGAGTATCCGGTATCTCGGGAGTTATGTGCGTCCTTATCGCAAGAACAAACTGCTGAATCAGCGCAGGAACACGAGGCAAAAAAGCGTAAATTATTTCAATTTAATTTACATTTGTTGCCGTACAATCTATTCACCTTTACGTCATTTAAGCTATATGATTATGGCATTTTTCTAAGAAAAGTAATAACAATTTTCCATGTTTTGGAAAACTAGAGGAATTTTATAAACACGAGGAATGCAGTTTTTTAGACATGATGCTGAAGCCAGATTTTGTACCAACCTTAATAAATATTTCCTGGGGAAATCTCTTTGCAGTTTTTGCTAAGCGTAATTTTGGAAAAGTTTGTATGGCTACCCTGTATGCATTTTAAAGTTTTAAAACCTGTCTTCTTTAACGATGAGATGGAGATAAAAAATATCTGGTTTAATATTTTCAATTATTGTCAGTTTTCTCATTGAAAGGCTTTTCAATATACATTTCTACGTTTTCGTCGCCGGCGCAAACCCACTACTTTTGCGTAACCGAAGTTTTGGTCTTGATATCCAATTTATGATCTTACAGTATTTGACTGATAAAACCTTGAATTCACGAAATCCTCTAAACTACACAGAAAATAAATATCCATACTTAAGGTAAATTGTTGCTCAATAACCATCATCACGAAAGGAAGTTCCGTATTTTTTACAAAAATAAAACACACCAAATCTTTCAGTGCACTCTTAATGGAACAATAGAACTAATTAATGCGAAAGGAAAAAGAATCCTAGTGCTTCCATTAAAGTTTTATGCACTCTGTTGCCATCCGAGATCTCCACAGTCTCCAACCATACGCAATCTCTCTCTCAGTCTCAAAAGACGAAGCATCTTCAGTTCATTCGGAAGAGAATCACCAACAACAACTAGTTTTACCAGAATAGCTAGTTTAGCCTTCATTGCATATTGTATTCGAGAGCGGCTGCGTAAGTTTGTGTGTATATGTGCACGCATATCCCGAAATATATGCCATTCACCCTGACTGAAGGGGCTTAAGTACGGAGATTTTATAGCATGACGTTGGGCGAGTACTTAAGTTAGTGTGTGTCTACGTCTTTTATATATTTGTGGGACTGACTCCGAGTGCAAGGCGAAAAACGCACTGTGCATAGTAATGTTAGCTTAAAGGACTTTGATGACGGCTAAACTATGCCGAAACTCTCCCCACTGTGCTGCCGCAGACTGTTTATATAATCGGGTTGGGGGTGCAGTATTATTATGATTATTACTACTCCTGGCACCACCAACCACTTCGGCATGCCTTGGAGATAGAAAAATTTGCTCTATTTCAATGGAACCCTCTCTCTATAATGAAAATGTGTGTGTATGCGTACCATCCAATGTGTAATATCATAACAATGGGGACCAGTCATGAGGATACATATATTATAGTACATTGGTGAGAGGGTGGGGAGATGAAACCGGTTCTTTCATTCGTATAACCAAAAGAGAATCATAAATTATTCAACAGCCTTATAATAGTACATAATGAAGAGATCAGGATGAGCAGGGAGGAACCTATGTTTGTTCGCGTGAGTGTGAGTGTGTAGTTGTGTGCGGAACTGTGCGTGTATGGGTGCATAGGTGTGTGCGTAGAAAAACTCATCCGGAAGATCTACAGTGCAGAAACGCGCATACTCCCCCTGGAAACGAGGAGTTTTAAAATTCCGGATCTTAAACTCAGTGTACCCCATCACAATGTACACTCCTTCCGCTTTAATAGTTCCCCTTTGACATAGTTGGGCTCACCTAATGAGATAATGAACTCTTGACTTGTTAACATTGCCGTACACTCTGTCATCACTCACTACCCAAGCAACGGTCAGTGTAAGTAGGATAGGAGTTAAAAATTACGAACATCCTAGACTTCACGTGTAAAAACCAGGTTGTTCCTTTAATTTTTGTTTACAGGAAAATGGACATGGCAGTTAGTTGGATGATGGGATGATTAGCACGTATGAGCTCAAAAGTTGATTACTAATTAATCCGGAAGGAGGGCTTGACTACAATGAGTCCTTTTTGTTCCCTCGAATATATTTCATCATTAGGAAGGACGGGGGGATATGTTGGGAAACAGTAAATTCCTCTTCCTAGTAATTAGTTAAGACTCTTGAAATTCCCGTTAATTAACCCCCCTCTTTACCTTTGTACCGGGTTCACACAAATTCCACCTTGTATGAAAACTTTGTACATGTACATGTATATATGCGCATAAATGAGCGTATAAATACGACACTAAAAGTTTACAGAGTAAAACATCAGAGGATCAGGTTAGTTCGTTAGCTCATGGATAATTTCCCGGCGCATCAAATGGCTGCAAGGACTTATTTAGCTGGAAAAGGTAGTGCAACATGTTTATGACCTTAATCCTCTAGGAAATAAGGAATGAATTTCCGTGGTCTGAACATAGCATATTTCCGTATAAGTTATATATTTGTATATGGCATGTGTGTGTGCGTGACATGACAAGTTGCAAAAGCTTATCATGCTGAACATCCTTTACCTACGAGGGAACCTCTGTCTCTCTCACTCTCTCGCTGCTCTAGACTCTTTGATCACTCCTCTAACTCTAATGTCTGCAGAGTTACTAGGAGAGAAACTCTGTCACAGATTTGGCAATGGCACACATGCACACTTCCCTTATAGTCACGCACACGAATCCCTCATGTAAACTCCTAATGACCAGAAGTAATAGCTCCAGGTCGACTGGGAGAACTCGGCCGGAATTAGTTTTGGAATCGATCCTTGCACACCGTACAGTGCCAATCGTAGTAGGAAAGCTGTGGCCCAGTAGTGTCTGTCTCGGTCAGGGATGTGTAAATCAGATGTGAGATAAGAAATAGTTATATTTCCACCAGCCGAACTGGATTATTTGAAAATGCTGGGTGCGCAGTTCCTTCCATGCTGGCTGCTGGCAGTCACGTGCTAGCATCCGCACTTTCTCCATTTCGATAATCACACATCACAAATTAACAGACAATGGCTCCCTCGGTCTAGGGGGTTCCATTCCGTCGGTGCCTCCACTTTGTGAAGACAGGATAAGCAACTCGTAAGGTTTGAATCCAATGTTCCGCCATTTTCTTTCCTGTTATATTCCCACAATGTCCACCTAACTTGAACAAATTAATCCAGAAAACTGCTATCCGAGGAGGGTTGGTGCGGCTGTATATATATATGTATGGAAAATTCATGAGGATCGTAAGATGGGGAGAAAATACTTCTACAAAGGGAGAACCACAGATGATGTTACGTTGAATCAACGGGGCACTCCGATAGCCCGTGAAAGAGAACAAGCTTTTGGTCACTTTCAGTGAAAATCGAAGTTGAGCTGGTGATGACCCTCGTGCAGTAGACGGAGATTCCTTATGTATTTCTATGTTGCACATTTTCCACGGCTTCATGCGGAGCGCTGTCCCTTGCCACTTAGCAACAACATTCCAGACCCCCTTTACTGCTCCCTTCGTTTTGTTTCCGTAATGAAAGACATGGGATTGGGGAGGTAGGGAATGCTACTTTCGGGCTGGGGTTGAGCTATAAAACGACGTGGAGAGAGTTGAACTGAAAACTCGGACGTGATCACAGTGCACTCCCCTCGTGGGAAGATTACACAAGTGTACACACATGCACATCACATCACTCAATACTTTCTATGGAGAGAGAACTGTTGAACGCGAACGATACAAGAGAGGCGGAGAAAGGAAGAGAGAGGTAGAAAAGAGACAGGCAGACAGACGGATGTATGGTAGATACAAGTGAGGGAAGTGAAGGGGAAAGTTTGACGGTGAACATTAGCGGACGTGAACTGTCTAAAAAATGTGTAAATGGACAAGGGTCACTCACGAACAGAGACGGAGCCGCCTTTTATCCAAACTAGAGGGTGGAGGAGGGAGACGGAGGAGCTGATTCCAGGGTTGGATATTGTATTTTTCTTTATCAATAAAAGTTACCTTACTTTGTCTGCCTGTGTGTTTGACGTAGTGGAACCTATGTATACATACTCATGTTCTCACTCAAGTATGTACTCCCGCTGTGGTATCTGCCATTTGTTGGCAAACTCACCTTCACTTTTTCCAAACCCATCCAATTTTTTACAACCCACTAATTTTGTAAAGAGAGAGAGAGAGAGCATACACACGTGTACTCAAATTCAGCAGACATTTTCTGAGTGCAGCTTTGGGGCGTTCTCATTTCAAACATAATGAGGCCGAAGCTGTGGTAGAGGGAGAGAGATGGGAAATATGATAGGGAGCTGGATAAGATTGGATGGAAAGTTGAGCCCGCATCAGGGATGTAGTTGAAGTGGATCTATATATTTTGCTAATTTCGTCATCTCTCATACTATGCCTGCTCATGCTATGTGGTTACAATGCTGGAGGATTCAGGGCAGGAGGATGGGTATGTGGTAGGGAGGGGAAGGTGAATAATTGCGGTAGGTTTTATGGTACAAATATGAAAAAATCTGAAGAGGAGCATATAGAGAGAAGCGGATGGATCTGTAATATGGTGAGAGTGAAAGTTGTGCGGCTGGAGGAGATGATGATGTTGCAGGACGGAACAGAGAAGACGTGCTCGAAATGATGAAAATTTCCGGGAGCAATTCCCAGCGACAGGGGTCGAAGGTGCCCATGACAAGGCCTGTCCAAAGTGAATAAGAAAGTGATGTGTGTGGAAAACTTGGTTAATTTTCAGCATAAATTCATATTCTGAATGGGATTGAGCCTTTAGGCCCAAATTAAATGTATTCCATTCCACTGCGTTGTGGGAGGAGGTAAGAGGAATTAGAGTTGCTCATGTACCCGTTTTGGGATGGATCGGAGTTTTAGTTTCCGCACCATGATTTTCCATTCCCGTCTTGGGAATTACATTATGGATCCGAATTGTTGTTGAGAATGGCAATCTATGGAAGTGAAATTTCAAAGCACTGCAAAGTTCAGATTTGAATCTGCACTATCAAGAATTTCAATATGTAGACCTATGTAGTGGGTTTTTTACCTTAATTTCCTGCATACCAGAACGAGTTTTCCATTTTTTTATGAAATTTGTAAAACCTCCAAAAAAAAAATTCCAATGGCAATGATGTTCTATTGGACTCAAAATCGGCATTTTCTGTTGCAATTTTGTCCGTTCTGCTTGCATGAATTATAGATATTTCGCGTCTCTCAATTTTGTGATCAACCCCTTCCGCAAAAGGAGCGGGAACAGCTCTAATTTGAACTGTGAGGGGATGAGTGC
>WJFA01004264.1:0-11031 GCA_009870155.1 Pseudobourletiella spinata | reverse complement strand
CCGTCCCTGTCCCATCCCTCTCCATATCCCTGTCCCATCCCTCTCCATATCCCTGTCCCATCCCTCTCCATATCCCTGTCCCATCCCTCTCCTTAAAACTTGCAAGGATGCAAGTAATAAGGTGGTGCGATAGTTTTTGAATGAAGGCGTGTGGGGTGGTAGTATGTATTTTCCTATTTAGGTCGAGAAATATTTGCGAGAATACTTACGAGATAAAGTAAAATTTCCGCACTGAAATGCGGGAACCATTTCGGTTTCAGTCACTGTAGTTCAAGCAGGCTCCTTAGAAAATTCCTGCATTCCTACTGATTTGGAAGGTAGTTTCTTAGGCAGAAATTCTATCTCCACTAAAATTGTATGTTCCGAAGACCCAGTTATGAGTCATACGAAAAGGACGAAAACAACTAGTAAAGTTTGTCCAGGATGAAGCAGACGAAATTTTAGTTCAAGTGAACCAGAATTTTGTAGATATTTCTGAAACTAGTAAGAAAAAGCGTTGATGTGGTCGGTTTTTCTATTTCTGGTCCAAGTTTGCAGAAAATGGGAATTGGGACCCCCCTCCCGAGCGTATATAAAGGGATTAAATATGGGTATGGACTTAATGGACTGAAAATTATATCGAAATTTAATCCTACGCACCTACGCTTCTCAGTAATCCGCTTTTACATTTACAGATAAAAACTACATAATAGAGTAGGTTAAAAGGAGTCGGAGAAAACTCGGTACAGTTTTTCTCCAAATATTTCATAAGGAACATTATACTTTCATTGTGATTTTATAATTTGAAGCTGGAACGATTTATTTTGGAACAGAATTCGTTGCCCAAAAAACAGAGGACACTATTGCGTGAAATCTGTAAGTCGAAAGTCTACAGACTTCTCCAACCGAATAACTAAACGTGGCTGTGTTGGACCCGGACCACTGCCGACAAAGCCAGGAAAGCATATAAGTATTCGCGAAGGCTGCATCTCGTATGTGGAGGGAGATTACTGGACGACGACGTGTTTTTGTAAACAAGACCTTTGCAACGAAGGCTGTCGAGTGAAGGGGCTAGCAGATGGCTCTATAATAATCCTACTCCTATTCTGTTGGGCGTTATTCATGCATGCATATGCATTCTCTTGTATTTCGCGATAGTGAAAGTCGCAGCTTTGACTTTATTTGTGTCATAATTAAAAAACTTTGAAAAAATTATGATAAGCTCATATTGTAGTTCATTTTGCTATAAATAACAACTCTGTAGAAAAATGCACGAATGACGTACCTTGGGACAGCCGCGAGCTCGGCGGTGCTCTACATGGGGGGATTAAATTGGTGAACCTTATAGTATAAACTCATTCAAAATTCCACTAAATATGCTTACAAATGTTTATTTTCAGGTCATAGTCTACAAGTGGTCAAAATTTTGTTATGATGTAGCAATGTTAAAGTTCTTTAGCAAGAAAGATGAGAGGTCTCTGATTAGCCCTGTATTATATTTAAGCTCTGCTATGCCATCATCTCCCTGAAATGATTTGTTGCGCTCATACTTTCTATCACCGGTATAGTAAAGTGTATCTTTTGTTTGCTCTTTCGTTAACTCTATTCATTCTTTTGAACTAACCAAAAAACGAATTTCGTACCACCTAAATCTGATTCAAACTTTCATCATGTCATTCCGGCACGTAGGCGCTAAAAGTTATTCTAAAACTATCAGAAGAACATAAGAGCGATTAACCTGCATGCACATCATGTACAAGTAATTGAATTAGGCTTGGGATGAGATTTGCTGGAAGGTCATAAAAATGTTCAATGATTTTTAAATTCATGTTAGGCGACATAATCAAATAAATCCTAGACGAGGAATGCGCTGAATTTTTAGTTTTCGTGCAAGTCCCAAGTTATGATCGTGATACTGTGACGATAGAAGGAATTTAGAGCTTGCCCGGTGGTGGAATCTTTCGTTTTGTGATTGTGAGATACACCGCTCATGTCGGTTTTTCTGTTCACCTTACAAGGTTTATCTACCCTCCTGTGATTTTGTGCACATTACAGTAATGCAGTTGCTAACAAAAATTTAGGCACCCCAAAGTTCCACGATTTTTCTGTGCCTACCAGTACTACATTACAATCACTGGCAAGTCCACTCCAAACTATTCCAGAAGATAGCCCATATATTTAACTGGCTACAAAAACAACCAAGGATTAGCCTGTGATGCTCGTCCCGCCGATGCTAGCCCCGCGGGTTTGCATTTCTGGATGCAAAGAAAGTTTATGCACCCGTTGGGATTTTTCGTTGTAGGACAAAAAGTATTTAAATATTTAGGTTGCGGTAGCCACAACTGCTAAAACACACATCCTATCACTTCTGTACACCCGAAGAATAGCTCGTGGGTGTGGGGGGGAGGGGAACACGGAGGAAACGAATAATAAGTCATAACTACGGTTCCCTCGTTTGCACAACGATATTGTGGTACTCAATAAAGCTCTAGGAGAATTTTACACTCAGAGGCAAACTCGGTGGGATACAGGGACAAACCGGTAATAATTTTTTCCGGTCATCGCGGAATCGTGAAATCGTGGAAGGTAGGGGTGACGAAAATTTTGTTAGCAACTGTAGCTGTTCCACCGTATAGGTTCATTGGCCTTTAAACCCATGATTTAAAGGTACAGAAAATGAAGGATAGGTTTAAGTACTGTGGCCTTACAATAGCAACGCATTTGAGATCTCCCCAGGTCATATGACCCTCTAGCAGTATACCTTAAATTCAATGGGAAAAGCTTTCCGTTGAAAATCATTACCTTCAAATTCCAGGATTTTTGAAATGACTAATTTACTCTGGGTGTCGATGCCTTTCACAATTTTCAGAAATTCCCCATGTGGAAAATCCAAAGTTAATCCACAAAACTTATTCATTCAGTCATTTCCACATTTCCTTGTCAAAGACACTCCATGGTGTCAAAAATTATGGCAACTAATATTCTAAGGAGCAGTAGTAATAATAGAGCTGCTACAGAAGAATTCGAAGATTACCGCATCACGAACTAATTCAGCATGTTCCTTAATTCAAGTAGTACAAAGGTTTGATTTGCTCCAAGCATTGCTTTAACAAGTAGTTTCTAAACGTCAAAGCCATGCACAAAGTTGTCATAATCATTATTTACCATTACAACAGGCAACAGCCGAGGTTGGCGATCAGAACTGATGGTAATTTGATACTGATGAATAGTAGCTGAAGAACTGAAAAAAATTGAGATTTCCAAGCAAAATCTCAAGTGTGGTAATAAATTTGCCATCTATGATTTCCTCAGTGATTTGAGTCGGTCCGTGAGGATTCTACGATTAAGTTCTCTAAGCCTGTGTTACTTCAACCGCGAATGGTTACATGACTTCACTGGATCTGAAATTAGAATAACTAATTGAATTCAAGAACAGTTTTAACTCTAATGTCTGAAATTCGTTTGACTACTGCTATTTGCCCCATCCCTTCCATCGATCTATTTCAAATCTGTGCCGTATAGAGTATCACATCCTGTAAGTTTACGTCCTTGCTTAACACGACTTAAGTATCCTTGAGTTATAGTTAGGTGTCTATTAGAAGGTTATTGTGATTATCACTGCTTAATGAAGGGGATTAAGAACAAAATATGACTAGCGGTTGCGGTAGTAATTTTGAAAGTTATTATGAACCTTAAGACTGGAATTTTAATTCTACTTCCAGTTTCCACAACGCCATTGCCAGTGCCAAACACACCAATTTACTTGGAGTAACTTTTTTTCTAGACGTTTCTGATTGCTACTTCAAATACGAATTATACTTCCGGTATCCCAACAACTTTGAACGTCTATCGAGAACTTGACAACAGTTTTCACTAAATTGCAAACTGGGAGTTTAGACCATGACCATAATGAAATCCACATAATGTGATTACGATGCCGCATTCCAGACGTGTTCGTGAAACAGGCTATGTTGTACTCCGCCATTCATTACCTGAGTATTTTACCTCTATCTCGTTTCTCGTTTAATATTAAGTACTCGTTTCAGATCCTTCAGTGTTTATTTATTTAAAGTAAGCATCTGTGTTTAACGAGCGCTTGTGAAATTTTTTAATTCTTATAGCTTACACTCACTTTATCTATGCAACAGTTTCTAACAGTTTTTATCGGTATTTCTTCTTTACTCATGTAATGTAAGTATTGCCGTCAACAACATATTTTCAAAAAATGCGAGATATCCAAGTAAAGGGCATAACAAAGAGGTCCTGCCGAGGTCCGATCATTTAGATTCCTGTAGTGAGGGAAGCCAACATTAAGCAGACACCCCACAGCCAGCAGCTGGATCAACTCGCGTCATGTTTCATTAGGGTAAAGCATTCAGGATTATAGCTATCAGCTTTGTCCGTGTGGCAGTAGCAGCACCAATGGGGAGCTGTAAGCCAACCCTTACTCCGCTTGATCACTATCTTACTCGGCTGTTTCAAAACTTACTCGAATACCTCCGTACATAAACTGACTGGAACACATGGTTCAGTCATTCACATTCTCTTTTCACATTCTCACTGAAGACATAGAAACCCATTCGATATCAACCATCATGCCACCCAAAGTCAGCGGTAAGGCTGCGAAGAAGGCCGGCAAGGCTCAGAAAAACATCTCCAAAGGAGACAAGAAGAAGAAGCGCAAGAGGAAGGAATCCTACGCTATCTACATCTACAAAGTCTTGAAGCAAGTCCACCCTGATACTGGTATTTCTTCGAAAGCCATGTCCATCATGAACTCCTTCGTCAACGACGTTTTCGAACGTATCGCTGCGGAGTCATCTCGGTTGGCCCACTACAACAAAAGGACTACCATCACGTCACGGGAAATTCAAACTGCCGTCCGTCTTCTGCTTCCTGGTGAATTGGCGAAGCATGCCGTGTCTGAGGGTACTAAGGCTGTAACCAAGTACACCTCATCCAAATAATTGAGACTTTTGATCTAATCCAAACCAACGGCCCTTTTAAGGGCCAACATATTCTCCCGAGAGCAAATGTTTACACCATGAATTACGATTTATATTCGAAATAGTCCGTAGGCATTAGAGCATTCGCTATGAGGAGTTTGATGCTACTGCATTAAGTTAGCATGTCACGATAGCTTTCCTTGGGTATGGTGACTGCATCCTAGCTGTCATGCAAGTCTGGCACAGCATTCGCATGGCTGCTACCATGAATGTTAAATACTAAATGGAACACTTAAGTTCATCCTATCATACTCTCAGTCAGTTCAGTACCAAGAATTCACGAGTTCAAGCACAGAGATAGTCCACCTTATGCGCAAGCATTGTTTTCACAGTGGATTCCAAATTACAGGCACAGTGATTCACGGACACATCATTATCTTATTTAACTAGGATGCCATTACCATACTTCAGCTAATTAATTGCCTATTTCCTGCTACTATTTTTAAGGAGCTTCAGTGAAATGTTTCTATTTCATAGAACGTGAAACTATAGAATGTAAATTGAATGATTAAAATAGTTTGACTCATCATGAATCATTCTCGACTGAGTGGCCAGTTCTTCGTGGAATTAGCTTTATTTCATCTCACCGATCAGATCCAGAGCCAAGTGACTGTTGCATTTTTTGGCTTCGACTTTGAAGAATAAATAATGAAAGAGCCAGCATGCTATATTTCAAACTCACTTAGCTAAACTGGGTAATGAAATTAACGGGGTTGGAACATTTTATTACATGAAAAGGACTTTCTGGTCCAACTTACTCATACAGAATTATAGAATATAACTTGGTTCATAAGGAGCATAAATTCTAACCAGCATCAATCATACAGTTTACAATAACTTGAGGAGCTTCCATAAATTGCACTGATAAATTTTCCCGATCTGAAAACTTTCTGCACATTGTGTAATTATTACGGAGATTGATGCATGTTAGCAACAATATTTATTTCACAAAGAGTAATTGAATGGATTAAACAGAACGATAGGCCATGTTAACTACACATGAATATGAGAAACTCATACGACAAGTAAATGTTTTTTGTTGTATGTCTACTTCCCGCCATTCGACAGCAGATGCCGAGTGGCTGAAGCGAGGTGAGGGAGGGTACGGGATAAGGATCCTGCTCATGCGTCGAGGGAAACGGGGCATGAAAACATGTGTCCGCACTCTTACTCGACCAGAGACAATAAATACCTCTGCTCTAGCCAGTTCACTGGTTAATTCTACTCTACACATCAACCGAGAATCACCTCGCTGCGCCAAGTCCTGTGAAAAGACTTTCTTGTAATAATGGCTCGTACGAAGCAGACTGCCCGTAAGTCCACTGGAGGCAAAGCTCCACGAAAACAGTTGGCGACTAAGGCAGCACGTAAAAGTGCACCAGCCACTGGTGGTGTCAAGAAGCCCCATCGGTACCGTCCCGGTACTGTGGCACTTCGAGAAATCCGTCGTTACCAGAAGAGCACTGAACTTCTTATCCGCAAGTTGCCTTTCCAACGGCTAGTCCGTGAAATCGCTCAAGATTTCAAGACTGACTTGCGTTTCCAGAGCTCCGCTGTAATGGCCCTTCAGGAAGCATCTGAGGCCTACTTGGTCGGGCTTTTCGAAGATACCAACTTGTGCGCAATTCACGCCAAGCGTGTGACTATTATGCCGAAAGACATCCAGTTGGCACGTCGTATCCGAGGAGAGCGAGCTTAAGCTGACACGAGTTCACACCCAACAAAACGGCCCTTTTAAGGGCCACCACATTTTCCTAAGAGCTAAATGAGATACAATTGATGATGCAATCGCAACGATGCTGGAGATAATGTACACGATTTTAACCTGGTAAATTCGTAATTACTATTATAATTGTCCCATTACCCCACTGCTAAATCTTCGTCAACTTGCAATTAGTTTTTTGAGCCTAGCAATCAACCTAAATAAGTTCACTTTCTCATTAATTTAGAATTCAGTAAGCTTGGTAGTTATGCTGGTCTAACAGAAAAATGGGAACAACAGCTAAAATCCTAAAAGATTACTTGAATGGGAACTACTATCATGATCGTACCGATTAATACGAGTGCGTTTATCTTCATAGGTAGCAGTGAATAACAGTTAAACACGACAGACGAAGAAAGAAACATTCTTTTTTACCATTAGTACGAGAATGCACCTAAGAAAACGATGCAATAATAACTTGAGGATTGCCCAATTCCCACAACAACTGAGAATGCTAAATATTTTAATAATTAAGTTGTGGTTGTGATGATACACGAATTTTGCAATGACGACTGGAGAGGTTTAATTACAAGTGTTGTGGACGAGGATTAACATTCATTGAATCCAGTTAAACAAGAAGTCAGATATATTTCTTGATTAAGTTTCCAAGTTATGTGCTAAGTTGGAAAAAATCTACATACTTCACTAAATTTGCACAGCAGAACATTTTGCGATGGCATATGGAAGTAATGTGTAGTAAATTCTATGGCTGAACTTTAATAAATTGCTACGGTCATCGGTAATGATAGGTAGGGCTTGACTTCGAAATTAAAATTAATAGTGAAGCAATCAATGCATTTTATTTTGGTTCCATGGGAGAAATTGTGACCCTCATTGGTGAATCGAGGTAGGGTGGAACAAAGGTGCAGCTGGAGAAGTCCGCTTGAGACAAACTGTAGAGTTAGAACTCCACTCACTTTTACCCGCTACTCCTACGTCCGCCCCATTCCAGTCGCCACCTTAAACTTCAGCGCTGTGGCCCTCTGCTCCTCATTCACTACACCTTCAGCGCTTTCTGCTCAACATCTAACTATTCTCGTAAGCATGTCTGATACTGAGATGGAAACTGCCCCTGTCGCGGAAGCCCCAGCGGCTGCTCCAGCCAACCCGAAAAAGTCCAAATCCCCGAAGAAAGTTGCTGATGCGCCGAAAGCCAAGCGAGGTCCGAAGCCGCAGGCTGAGAAGAAGACCGCTTCTCATCCGCCCACAGCCTCACTGGTGAACGAGGCTATTGCGCAGCTGAATGAACGGGGTGGATCATCTCTCCGCGCAATCAAGAAGTACATCACTGACGTCCATAAACTCGACGCTGAGCGGATGGCCCCGTTCATTCGCAAGTACTTGAAAAGCGCTGTGGAGAAAGGAGTCTTGGTTCAACCCAAAGGTAAAGGAGCCATAGGATCCTTCAAGCTTGCGAAGAAGGAAAAGGTAGCAGGAGAAAAGAAGCCCCGGGTGAAGAAGGAGAAAGCGCCGGCAGCTATCAAGGTGAAGAAACCAACTGCGAAGAAGGCCTCCAAGCCGAAGTCACCGAAGAAATCCACTTCTGCAGCCGCAGTCAAGAAAGCCCCCGTTAAGAAGGCAGAAAAAGCTGCTCCAAAACCCAAGCCTGCCAAAGCAGAGAAGGTTGTCAAACCGAAACCGGCCAAAGCCCCCGCGGCGGAGAAGGTCAAAGCTCCGAAAGCTGTCAAGCCGAAGGTGAAGGCCCCGAAGAAAGAAAAGCCTGCCGGAGCCAAACCCAAAACCCCGAAGGCCACCAAGAAAGCTGTAGCAGCGAAAAAGTAATGGACAAATTTAACTGTCTACTTTAATACCCAAACGGCCCTTTTAAGGGCCACCACAATCTCCAAAGAGCCTTTTGTACTGAGCGACGACTTGATGATTGATGATTTATATACAGTAAATGTAATGATTGCTCAAGCAACCATTTCACTACAGGATATGCCACAATGGAAGGTTAATCGAAAACTACAAAATATTCATTTGCGAATATAATCGTTAATTTCCTGGTTTTGAGTACTAAGTATACAAATGCAGTGTTTGGAACACCAAAAAAATTGAAGCATCACCTGTAGCTGTTAGTAGGACTAAACCAACCTGAAAGAATGATCCACATTATGCTCTTACGCTCTACAAATTTTTATCACAAACAAAATGCATTCTATTGGGATTCAATAACTGGTGGCATAAAAAGATTCAAGCAGTGTAAAATACTGCATTAGGTGACTTCTACTTTCATCACTTCCATTAAGAATACTCGCTAATAATTTAAATTTTGTCCATATGGCGTACAACCTGAAATTCTGTTTACTATCCCGAGGAATTCGTGACAGTTATGAATGTTTCTAGTAAATAAGTCATCGGCTAATCTCAAATATTTAATAAGCTACGAAGGGATAATACTTGCCCAAAGTAGGTGAGGTGTTAGAGCTGAACTAGGTGACGCTAATTTAAACTGACAGCCAAAAATAAAAATGGCAAGAAATAACTCCTGCGTTCAATAGAAGTAACTTATGCTGCACATTTTCAATCATGAGAATACTAGCAATGCGTTTGATCGAATCGAAGGCGAGTACCAAATCTGAGCTGCTTCAAAGTCTGGCATTCCTCCCCACTTCCGCATACTGCCTTCTGCATGCATAAAAATACTGTTGCATATTAACATGCATGCTTGACAAACCTTAATTTAAAACCGTAGGCCGTAGTTCTGAGCATCTTACAGACACTAAGAAAAATTCAATAAGATAAAGGTAAATGCTTGTAAGGGCTAAAGGGGCCTTTCAATGATAGCTGATCGTGTACAGTGGAGTATGACAATGTACAAAGCAGCGCCCATGGAGTGGGTATGTAGGCAGCATGTACATATGAAGGGAGCGCTACTGTTAGGTCCGCTCTCGAGCTCCGTGTTGCTGTATATATACCTCGCCAGTGTAGTAAATAGTCATACATTCACCAATTCTCAATCATCCAGGAACTCTTTCGTAGTCAAATTAATATTGCTTGTCAACATGACTGGCCGAGGCAAAGGAGGGAAAGGTCTTGGAAAGGGGGGAGCCAAGCGTCACAGGAAGGTATTGCGTGATAACATCCAGGGTATCACCAAGCCCGCTATCCGTCGGCTTGCTCGTCGTGGTGGTGTGAAACGTATCTCAGGATTGATCTATGAGGAGACCCGAGGTGTGCTCAAGGTCTTCCTTGAGAACGTTATCCGTGATGCTGTCACCTATACGGAACACGCCAAGAGAAAGACGGTCACTGCCATGGATGTCGTCTATGCTCTGAAGCGGCAAGGACGTACCCTGTATGGATTCGGAGGTTAAATGTGATTGGATGCCCTCATTTTATAACCAAACGGCCCTTTTAAGGGCCACCACATTATCCTGAGAGCAATACTGGGGTTCTGAATGTTCAAAGGCTCATCACGAGATGCCTAATGCGGAATACTATCTGTACGGCATCTCATACTAGATTCCTAGAAATGAAGTCGGGTATTTGTTAATACATCATCTACAGCGGTCAATGAAGCAGGTTATTCGACACTCATAAACGTGATATACTACTGTAGGTTGTGTTTCATAACGTAAATATGTGCTGAAATACTGGGTTTGGTCAAATAAAGTGTTACGGATCTAATAGAACACCTCAAATTAAACTTGCAGCATGCGGTATGCGGTTTACACAATCAGTTTTGGGTCATAGTAACATTGGGAGTTGCGCTCATTGCTCGAGTTAGATGTTACTATACAGACCGAGTTACGGCGAAGTATTGGCATTCCTACTTGATTGCATCTCATGAATATGGCTTTTAGATGTAAATCATTTACCACGATCCTTAAAAAGTCTGCAAATGTTAACTACATATTATAGATTGAAAGGTTATGAATTAAGTAAATTAATTAGTTGGTTGAGTGATTGGAAAAGAGGCAAGTAGCATGTTGATTGATGCATTCGTGTTGACCATCACAAATTAGACACCTTAAAATGGAAAGAATGAAACTCCAACTTTTGAGGCGAATTAAACAACCAAGCAAAAAATATTTTACTCATCTGTTTTGTAACTTTGTGGTAGTTCGAGCGCAATTGCCTGAGGAATATTATTATGCTGTTATTTTGGTAACTCTCAGTCAGCGGATAACTCCTTTCAAAGTGTTACTGCGTTATTAAGTAGCCTACTAGGGTACTTTTTGTATTCGGCTTGTCCGTCCGTCCGTCTGTTCGGTCGATAACTCCCGAACCAAGTCGAATATTGACATGGGGTCTTGACCAGTCGATAGAGCATTAGCCATT
>WJFA01004263.1:0-11034 GCA_009870155.1 Pseudobourletiella spinata | reverse complement strand
ACACACACACACACACACACACACACACACACACACACACACACACACACACACAACACCGCGTCTTTCCCAGCCCGACATACCATTCATGCTTCCCGTACATGCTATTCTTAGGCCTCATCATTTCCTCCGCCACGTTTCGCTCTCACAGTATCATCATCACTCCACCACCACCACAACCACAAGGCTCTGAAGTAGAGGAGGGGGAATGAAAAAAGTAAGAAAAATATTCCATTAGCGCTCCTCCCCGCCCACCCAATAAATTATTGGGGAGGGAAGCCGAGGCGGACCAACTTATGGAGTCCTTATCTCACATGTACATGCGTACCTTCCTCCGCGCTCAAGTGCGCTAGTAGGGACTTTGCCCTCAAAACAAAAGATTAGGAGGATGATTAAAAGGAAATGATTCCGAGCCAAGATCCTCTTCGAAAATTCACATTTATATTACGTTACTTTACTTCCATTCCAACGAGCCCGTGGAGTATTATATGAGGAAGGACCTCATTTGGTTCTAACCCCGGAGCGCGCTCACTCAAATACGGCTTATCAAAAGTCACATTCCTCAACTGCAGCCCGCTTCTTCGCTCTTGCACTGTGAGGCCGTTATTCTCATGCGTATAGCCTTATCATCCGTGGAGTAGGGCGGGGGTCCGCGAAAGATCACACGTTTGATAACCAAGGCATATGGGGTGGGAGTGGGGGTGGGGTGGGGTGAAAGCCATGTATTTATCTAAAACAACTGAAATTGACTGTTCGCGCCCAATTTTTTCAAATCAAAGGATACGAAAATGTAAACAGGGGTCCCGGGGATAGCCCAAACAGATCAACTAGGAGTAGACGAATCACAGTGTGATCACAAAAATTTTAGGGGTATAACGCAATCACAGGGCATGGGAGTACCCGTCACACATTGTAGAGCGGGTTTGTATCCCAAATCTTGATAACGACATGTGTGCAGAGCCCCGTGAGGAGGAACTGACTTTGGTGCGTGTTCCTAGCCGCCTTTATTCATCTTATTTGATGTTCATCATCATCGATATGATGATATAGTGACTGAGAGGACTTGTGAGTAGATTTAAGGAGTGCCTCACTCTCCCAGTCAGTCTGTCAGTATTGGTGGCCTCCCGTGTGGGAGGGAATGCGGACCATTATTTGGTTATGGGAGGAGAGTGCGGGCGGGAGAGGGATTTGGCGGGTAATTGGGACGGACAAGGGGAAATTTAAATTGGATATCCCTGCTGCCGCCGCGGTGCATTAACCTCGTCAGCTCGTAAAGGAGCGCTGCCGTAAATGTCGAGTGAAGTCGGGAATGCCGCCGAGTGTACTCACTCTCTCTCAGGCTATGTGCCTCCATCCACCACTTCTGAAATCGTCTCAAGTTTATGTCCCTATTTAAGACTGGTGGTACTGCAAGTCGGTACGCCAAGTCCAAGCATGGGAACGCATCAGCAGCAATCCTCCACCCAAACGAGGAGTTCCGTTCTAATTAAATTACCTGCCCTAAAGCCCATCCTCCTCACACACAGGTCCATTGGGAGTCAAAGACTAGGAAATTAGCTCCTTTCCCTAATTGACTCAGTTCATCGTCTCTCAGGCTATTCGTCCACACATGGGTCGTCATGGTGACGTAGTAAATGACTTGATTTGAAATTTCCGCCAAATGTAAAGAGTTATCGCGTCTCCCAGTGCAGTGCCGGTAGTGGAAATCTCGAGATCTTATATCTTTTGAGAGCATTTCATCTGAATGTTGTTCATGTTTGCAGCAGCTAGCAGCATTCATGGAATAGTAATGAATGCTTACGGTAACTAAATGGACCAAAAGTCTTTAATTTTCAATGGATTTTCCCACAGAAAACTGAGCGTGAGTACCAAATGGAGGATGGAACGGCACGTGCCAGTGTGAAAGGCTAATAACGTATGGGGACATATTGGGGTCGTCTCATAGGGTCTTGGAAAAATATGGGAGACGTGTTCCTGTATACTTTGTGGCCATTTTGAGATGGCCACATTCTTCTTCCTTAGAGAATCCTGTACTAAAATATATATTCCGGCCACCCAGCAGCCCTGCCCGTACAGGGGATGTGGACGATGGGGTGTGTGGGAACTCGAGCACGGGCAACCTGAGGTCCCACTCTCCCGCCCGCTCAAACTGCGAACTCAAATCCACAGTGTGTGCGCGAATGGCTGGGCGGGAGTTATAGGGAAACTTTGACTTATTATTAAAGGACGGCAACTTTGTAAAACAAGGGTTATTTGGAGGCTGCTTATGGGGAGTGTATGGGAGTCCACAGGAGTGTGATTCCGTGGCTGTGGCATATATACTATCTTGTGAAAACAGAAGTTGGGCACATTCATCTTAATTCCAATTGTAATCATGCGGAAGCCATTCAGCTTGTCGGCAAGTCCGGCCTTCCCAAGTTCACTCCTCCTCAAGTATCCCGTCGGTGGGTATACGCAACTACGGTTGCTTTAGTACGTGGCGGAGGATAGAGCGTATAAATAACAGTTTCTCTTTCATCCTCATATGATAGGACTTGCGAATGCATTAGCAAAGTTATAAAGTGAGTCTGAGCCGGCGGGTTATCATTATTATTATCATTATTATTATTATTATTGTGAATCGAGCAGGACACATGTGGGGTCTGGCTCATATCTTTCTGCTCACTCTGAGCCGTAGGAAACTCGCCACTCTACGGTGATTCCTTCTTAAATTTAAGCTGGAAGGATGACACACCATCAGCCCAGCTGATAAGTACTATTTTTACTACAAACATGTATAAATTCTTAGCTAGTCCGTAACGGGCTTTTACATTGTACGTATGCATATTCACTACCGGCGGACTTTGAAGTTTGTCCAAAAACCTACGTGGAGATGAAGAAGGAGTGCACGCAGTGCGGTGCATTCGATGAGGTTATTCAGGGTAATTCAAGGAGGACTCAAAGGGAGGAAGAAGAAGTTGCGGTAGCAGGAGAGATAGAGAGGAAATGTATACAGGAGTGACAAGAGTATTAGACACGACGATTCCTCATTGTGTATATATATATACGCTCCTTCATCCTATGCTGGCTGACTCGGCAGAAATTCCTAGCCCACCCCACCGCCACTCATCCTCAAGGAGGTTGCTGTCGTTGTTGTTGTTGTTGTTGTTGTTGTTGTAGTTGAAAAACGTTGCAAATTTTTTATAGCCTGAGGAAAAGGCAGTTTCAACGACAGCGTGGTAATGGGGAGGCTCATAATTGGCAATTTCGCCGGCTATAACGGTTTCCTCAGGAACCAGCTCTTGAGGATTCCCATGTGTGTGTGTGTATGTGTGTGTGCGTGTGTGTGTGTGTGTATTAGTCTTCCATCGCACGTCTCACACATTACAAAGCACTGCGCCTGAATCCCTATTCCGGGAGATCAACAGTGTTCCACTCTAGATAAATCTCTGCAAGGAACGGCGCTCCCTTGGAGATACTGAATGTGAGCTGGTGAGTGGGGAATGGTGATTAGTGGAGTCGGCAGTCGTTATGCTGCACATTTTGTCGTGGGCGAAAATGGGTTTCTCGTTGCCACTGCATAGTATGATATATATAATGCCTCTTCAAATATTTTGAATGGGGCGGACTACAGAGAGGGCTAGAGGGGGGGGGGGAGGGAGAAATGAGCCGTAATTACCTCTGGAAATTTCTCAAGTTCAATGTGTAAATATTTCAAGTGGGATGCGGCGGAGGGCTGTGTCAAAGAGGTATACATTGCAGTACACACATGACTGTGTGGGGAATACAAAGCTCGGGATCCTCCGTGTGTGTCTTTTTTGTCCACCCGCAGAATTTGCATCCTATACATTCTTCCCGCATGAATCTCGGGGCCGCTGCTGGTGCTGCTGCTGAGTTGCAACACTTAGCAGCTGGAGCTTAACTGGTTGGATGAGTGGGTCTGTGAGTGCGACGAGTGTGTTTGCCTTTGTGCGTTTATTTTAACTTGACTGTGTGTGCAAAGGCGTGTATGTGCGTCTGTTCAGGCGTTGGGGTGTGTGTGAAGGCTTTTGTGTGTGTGTGTGTGTGTGTGTGTGTGTGTGTGTGTGTGGGTGTGTTGACGCTTGGGTGCTTCTAAAGTCTGCGTGCATATGAGCACGTGTGTGTGTGTGTGTGTCTGTGAATGTGTACTTTTTACTACCGTAATTGCCACCCGTATACTCGCCTGTGTCCCGCATAATTCCCCGTCGTCAACTAGAATGTAACCAAATCCCACTCTCCGTATATGGTCATCGTCCCCACGTCAACCATACGTGTTTACCTACGCACTCCACGTTTTAGTAATAAGTCATTCATTAACCCTCATTGCATATTCTGCATCCCCGTTTCTCGGCCAGCCTGTGCTTGTGTGTGTAGGTGCATATGTGTGTGTGTGTGTGTGTGCGTTAGTGAGTATGTGTTTGTGAATGTGTGTGTATGTGTGTGTGCGTTAGTGAGTATGTGTTTGTGAATGTGTGTGTATGTGTGTGTGCGTTAGTGAGTATGTGTTTGTGAATGTGTGTGTGTGTGTGTGTGCATTAGTGAGTGAGTGTGTGTGTGTGTGTGTGCGTGTGGAACAAGTGGGCTGAACTTGTGTAGTAGTAGCAAATAATTCACATTCCAATTAGAATTTCCATGTCATCGCAGCTGCGCTCGCTGGAGGGGAACACGGTGGAATTTTGTAGAGGATAATAGTGGAACTTTGCTGTACAGTAGAACCTCGTTAATCCGGCCCTCCCGGGACCATGAATTTTTGACTTCATTAAAGAGAGACCGTATTATCAGGATAGCTTAGCATGTACATGGGCCTCTCCAGCGGGAAATTTATGACCGCACTAAAGAGTTGGGCCGTGTTAAAGGGGGTCCGGCTAATCGAGGTTCCATTGTAGCAGCACGCAACTGCGTGCAGCAGTGGGTGCGGAAGGAATCAGAAGCAGTGGGAATGGGAAAATGGGAAAATGTGCGAATGGGGCTTCACACGTGGAAATATTATGAATGGAGGCGGTACATCGTCGGAGCCCTCTTCTGAAGAAGTTGACTCTCTCGTGAGTGATCTCCATAGAGCTGGCATATCGTAATTACCTTTTTCGAAATGGACGTTCTGCTTTGCAAATGCCTTTGTGAAGGAGTTGACGATCCGACAGTGCATAACACCACCCTCTGGACTCAGCCCCGGCACTGGTTGTTCCTCGTCCGAGTCATAATTATCATTATTGTTCACGCAATCGTTATTGTTATTATTATTATTGTTGCTGTTGTTGTTGTTGTTGTTGTTGTTGCTAAGCAGAAGACTAGCCTGAGCCGGGCCACCATCACTACTAACACCCGTCACCATCACTGTGGTAGGCATGAGGACTCGCTGACCATGTCCATTGAGTTTGAGGACCGGCGGCGGCGGCAGCCTGTTCCCCACCCCACCGCCACCCTTCTCACTCACTCTGATGGTCGGAGCACTACCACCACTACTGGGAGAACCATTATTTCCAGTGCCATTACTCGTAGCCATTAATTTGGAGGCTTTCTGTGGGCTGGAGCCGTTCTGGCCACTCAAACCCGCACCACTACTACTGTCCTTCATTGCTCCTGGATTAACTGCGACAGAGGGTCATCATGACGGTGGGATTCCGCGCGTTTGAATGGGTCAGAGCTTATTTCTGAGAAGTGATATGATTGCACAGTCAAGAGTTGATCATCACTCACGCAGAAACCATGATCATCGTAAATCTCCACCTATATAGATGCATATACACTCCGTGCCCAGGACTAAACCTTCACAGGAACCTTCGGAGGTCCCGAAGGAGACTCACGCTTTTTCAGTGAGAATCTAATCGGATTTCCGCACTCTGCCTTCCCTGTCCTTCTTGACCACCACTCCACTACTGCGGGGATCACACTTTTGACAACGTGGTTGACATGAGGGCAGGCGCACTTATGTTATGAGTCTCCACAGAGGATCGAGTCACTCCAATCCTCCCGTCCCGACCAATACAACTTGTCCTTCCCAAGGGAAAATTCTCAGAGTCAAAAAAAAAACTCGATTCCTGAGGAAAAGGATTTCTGAACGAGAGACTTAAATTGCTTTAAAAATTGCAGAGTAACGCAGTGGAAGGTGCTGTACATGTATGAGTATGGGAACTGTCAGGACGACTCCTCCGAGATCCTCTCACCATGAGGATATGAGTAAGAAGGACATTACGGGAGCGGGCTGAAAAAGCGACTGATTGTTCCACTCGGAGTTGCTAGTGCGGCAGAATTGCTTCTTTCAGAGAGGGGTAGGGAGTGGAGTGGGAGCGAGGCTCGTGGTGGTGGTGGTCGTGCTATAATTCCCACAGTATTGGCTTGACTCTCGAGAAGTCCCTCAGGAGATCCCGTAGCCAAGTTTCCCTTTAAAAGATATCCATCCACCGTCAGTCTCACAGCCTCACTCCATCCGTACAGAGTCAAATGCATGCCCACACTAAACCACGCACACACAATACTGCGTACGCACGCAGTCCTCCACAAGCCCTTTTCAATGCCAGTATTCAACTCTTCATTCAACTCTCATCCGCAGGCAGGGATATGAGGCACTCTCCATTTCCTCCTCGAGCGAAAATATTCAATAATAATTTGTCATGAGGAAAACCAAAGGAATCTTCTTCTTCTTCTTCTTCTTCTTCTTCGTCGTCCTCATCTTCCTCCTCCGGTGTAACACATACGGAGTCCGGGCTCTTATCAACTCTACAGACTCTGTCCGCCCAATTCAGTCAATCCTTTCTCTCCTTCCTTCAGATCATCTGCCGGCATGGAGCCAAACCTTCTCTCTGTTTCTCTCTCTCTCTCTCTCTCTTATTATGGTTTCGATGAGCGCATAAATAACTCTAGCCCGGCACTGACACACACTCACACATGGCTTTCAAATCTTGGGCCAACAATGCCGTATGTAAATGATGATGAAGAGTGCCGTTTTCAATATTAATTTATAGGCCAGTCTCCTGGTCCACGTACGCACACAGGCAGACGGCTGTAAACAGAGCGTTTTTTTTTGTTCGAGGAAAAGGCAGCAGCACTGTCCGGCCGTAAAAGGCCTTCTAGGTGGATGAACTCCAACTCATTCAGTTGTGATGGCCATTTGATTCTTGATTACAGATTGCTCCTTGGCCAGGCAAAAACTTGTCTGCGTATGATTGTGTATGTGCGTGTGTGTGTGTGTGTTTGTATACAAAAGTGTCTGGTGTGTGTGTGTGTGTGTGTGTGTGTGTATGTGTGTAGGTGAATTTCACATTGGTTATTTCCCGCTCCAACCTTGGCCCCACCGGCATAGCGCTCCACTCTGAACAACTATTTTCATAATTCATTCAAATGGGCGGGCTCTACTCACAGTCAGTCACAGCACCCCCGCGCCGTTGGCTTTGGAGATGAAGGCGTGAAAAATTTATACGCCGCCGCCGCGTCAAGGTGAACTCTGTTATTCACCAATCTTGAAATGGCTGGACCCCACGTGGAAGTTTCCACACCTTTGCAATTTCAGTCACGTCCAGATCCCCGCACTTATTTCCGTACCATCTTCAAAGTTGGAGAGCAAGTCGGACTTGTGGATGAGCACCATATATAATAGTAATATAATGTGTGGCAGGAGAGGAGAGATGGCTGCGATAGGGCAAAGGCCTGCACGACGAGCGGAAACCCACCTTGCTCCCTTTTAAATACTGGATGAAGGATCTTGATATTTAAGGAAAAGAAAACAAGGATCCTTTTCTTCTCCTTCATCATCATCATCATCATCAACTTCCCGTCTCACCCCCGCCGTCGTCATCTGTTACTCAAATCAGAGGCCATGACTCCACACCGTGACTATGTAACCAATGCAACATGCTTCAGAGTTGGGTACAAGATCAATGTGGAACAATGAACTGGATTTTTCATGAGGAGGAGATAACGCAGTAGTGTTTCGTATAGCAATACCGTGGAGGTGGATGATGATGATGAAGAAATAGGGGGAAGGTCTCAAGAAGGATCACCGTTGCTCCGGTAACCGTCCACAGAAGACACACGTACCTACTCAACCTTCCCCACACTATCCTGCGGCACACATGGCCCACATTGCTCCTGAACAGAGACTGCCTGCCTGCCGCTTCACCACGGGGTTCCCCTCCCTCCACGCTTCCCCATGATTATTTACCCAAGCCCACGCCAGAGTCTGTGAGACTACGGGCCGGAAATGTACGGGATTTGTTACAATTAGATTTTAATTATGAGAGGGTCTCCGTCCGCCAGCTGGGGCCCCTGTTCAGAGCAGTGCGGTGCAATAGTGCTGAGTCGAGTGCGAGCACGAGGCAGAGGTGAGCGCTGAGGAGAGCGCACAACAACAACAACAACAACAACAAAATGTCTTCCGATCCTCTCACAGGAGGAGATGGATCATGTTGTTGTCCTTGTTGTTCTTGCCGTTGTTGACTGACGGGATGGTGGAGGGCCTTACTGCGTGCGGTTTTACTCGAGGAGATAAACCCTGGCAAGCTGTTTGAACGAGCATGGCTCCTCTTTCTGCCGTGGAGACCTTTTCCACACAGTTAAATCGGCTCCAGTTACAAAGGGTTCCTTTCATATAATAGTGGAGATGGAGCACACGGGCATACATACAAAGCACCGTGCACACATTCATAGGCACACATACACAGGCATCCACACACAAGCACACGCACTCATTACACCCTTGCACACATATAAACGCACGCTCACACACACACACACACACACACACAAACACACACACACACACACACACACACACACAGAAAACCTACACGGACGGAGGACTGTGAGTTAGCAAAGGCAAGGCACACCTGGCACACTTGCCACATCTGACGGACTGCGAGCCCACGTTTAAGGACAGCCAATTTAGCTCAACGTGCATACATTACGAAGACACAGAGCACAGGACCCCCCCCCCCTCCTGTGCCAGAGTCGAGGAGTGCACATCCCATTTGCTCCAAAGGCTGATCCCTCTGCTCACATTTTTCATGACTAACCATCTTGTAGTTTGGCACGGAGAGAAATTATTCTGAGATTAGGGAGGAAGATGTGGGTTATTTAGACAAACTCCTCCCATCATCGCCATCATCCTCATCAAGAAGAGTACATACATATGTACTACACTGACGACTGTGAGCGAGAACAAGAGCAACACATCAGACGGATTCTCACAACATTTCGTGTCCCAGCGGAATGGTGACAGTGGCACGGTTCGGAGCGGAACGACCTGGGAAGGATTTGGAACCGCATCTTGGGACATCCTTCACCCAGCATCTCCGTCCCATCTTTCCGTGACATTCAGGAGGCGGGAGAAGAAAAAGAAGAAGAAGAAGAAGAAGAAGAAGAAGAAGAAGAAGAAGAAGAAGAAGAAGAAGAAGAAGAAGAAGAAGAAGAAGAAGAAGAAGAAGAAGAAGATGAAGAAGAAGATGAAGAAGAAGAAGAAGATGAGGAAGAAGGGAATGGAAATGGGGTCGTTATTTGGCTGTAAAACGCCGCGCACACCGATTCTCCATTCTTGACACAATTATCCCAATTCAGATTTTATGCCCTTGGCAACATTCCCCATTGTGTCCCACATCTTTAATGCAATACCGCCACTTTGTCTCCCTCCTGTCCCAGCTGTGCCAGTACGAACTGACTGAGAGTAAGCCCATGCAGATGAGACTCATCCTTGCAAAATCTCCCCATTCACCATAATCACCGACGTATACCAGGTCAGCCAAGAAGGGCAACGGGAATGAGGCGGGCGGGTGGGGGGGGAGAGAGTAATCTAAACTGTCAGTTGGTGGGACAAGTTTCCCTTGTACGGTTAGTCAACAGAGTGACAATGACAGGCCAACAAGTGTAGGTAAATTTAATAACTCTCTCAGACTCGTCACATTCTGTTTGAACAACGGAGTAGACGAACGATTCAAGAAGATGAACCTTAGGAAGGCGGGTAACTATTTTCATAGTGGAGCTCTATAGGAGTAAATTATTTAGATCCCAAGGTCAGGAGAAGGTGCCTACGAGTACATGAGTATAGCTGTCCGCCATTCCTCAAGTTCAAGAACCGTGGAGGAGTCACAGGTGTGCTGGGGAGAGGATCGAGTGTGTTCCACCATATGTACCATGTCCCCGGTAACATGGGCCGGAATTATAATTATTATTTAGAACTTGAATCATTTATTGACGCAAAGAAATAGCTATAGATGTATATATTACGTTGAGCAGATTATATTGGAGATGACTGGGGATCCGAAAATAACTCTCCGTGTAGCCCACCACCTAAATATTGCACTTCCCTGACAGTGTGCGATTATTCAAATGGAACTACCCATTTGGATCCCCCGGTCGCTCCACCATTGGTAGATGCGGGGCCAGCGCAATTCTCATTTGGAGGAAATGACTCTGGCTCGAGCGGCATCACTTTTCTCTCGACGACGACGACGACGACGAATACTACACACTATCGTCTATTACCTTACAGTAAATGTCGTCGAGACCTGAGCCAGCGTCTCATTTGCCGAATGGGAATATACTGGCGGTGTTGGGGAGGGTGGGAAATTGCTGAATATGTTTACATCCGTGCCAATTTGGGATGATGCCACTGATCAAGGATAAGAGACACACACGCTCCTCCACTCACTCATGGGAGTAGTCATGCTGAACGGGAGGATTGCCGTGCTGGAATTAGACGGTGACAGACGTGCCGGAGGACTCCTCGCTCCGACAGAATTGTCCCGAGCACATGGATAGCTGCGGGAGGAAGGTCGCCGCTGCTGCTATATATATACACACACTGAATCAACCATCTATTCACATGAGGATGTTTCGGGATGAGACTTTGGGATAGATTTTGGGAAGGATGATGAAAGAATGACTTGGTCCATCATCGTTTTAACCCAATAAATTTAGTCCTTTACGCCGGGAATATTGAGGAAAAACTCATCGGGGCTCATAATCGTTCCGCCACAGCAGTGTTTCCCCGACAATCAGATCCCGATGCATCCTCCTCTCGGAAATCTCGAGCCACTCCACACA
>WJFA01004262.1:0-11041 GCA_009870155.1 Pseudobourletiella spinata | reverse complement strand
CATGGGATTTTTTAGTGAAGACGTATACCCAGTTTGGTGAACACGTGAAGCAAACTTTGAGGTCGCATACCTCAGGCAAATCTGAATTTTCGCACCTAGGAATTGGCCATTGTTAATCTCTCTAGAAGACCTCTCGAACGCGCATAATCGTTCATTTGTGCTTTGTTGACATGTAAAAAAGTCCCCTTGTAAAACTAGCAATCAAATACTATACATGGCTGTTTTTGGGATTCCGTTGGGACAAACAACTGGATGGGATTCAAGTTGTTATTATTATTACTATGGCTAAACTTCAACGCACCTTAATGTTGACTTTGTAAGACGTTAAGTAACGTGGTTCCTAGTTGTTCGAGTTCCTACCCGGGGACGATAATAATCGGTTGTGAGGAAATAATGGTGATGTTTCTATGTGAGACGATCAGACGTCCAGACATATGTACTCCTGTAGCACTCTTGCGGACACAAGGTTTTGGGCTTAATCGTGGTACGGCTCCTCCAGCTGAAACAACACAACTGTACTGCGTACGCGAAGTTGGCAGCCATCGACACAAACTGCGCTTGGCTGTCGCATAAAATCATTGGAAATGCTGAACTCTAATGATTTGAGATTGACCTACCTATTTTTCTGGCTTATCTGCAAACTCGGGTATATTCCAGTTGATTTTGACCGAAGAACCGGTAGAGCACGTTTACTCGTTAAGCGCTGGCGGAAAATTCTTTGGTACATTTGGCTCGTACTTGCAGGACTGTATTCTATCTACAATGCGGTTCGATTATTCCAGCGAGTACTTTTCGTAGACGACCTACAACTTACCATTCACCTCGCCTTCAACATTCATGTTGCGGCCTTTTCTCCAGTTGTGACATTTTGGTCTTACACGATTCATGTGTGCCATCCGGAGGTAGATATTGCTATATTTAATCAATTGTTCAGGCGGGATCACTTGACGCATGGTAAGTATAGTTACCCGGATACTGATACGGTATCAAAAACCCTTTGATACTGATACTGATACCGAAACCTCAAAACGTGGTATCAAAATGTTTGATACTGAAACTGATACCCACCAAAGTATCATTATCAGTACCACGCCGAGGTTTCGAATGGCGGCGAACCCCATGGAGTTACATCAGTCTAGTTACCCGAATAATGAGACAGTATCAAATACCCTTTGATGCTGATACTGATATTGATAACCGAAACCTCAAAACTTGGTATCAAAATTTTTGGTACCAAAACTGATACCCATCGAAGTTTCAGTATCAGTACCATTCCGAGGTTTCAATGGTACCGAAACCCATAGAGGTATCAGTTTCGGGTAACTATAATGGTAAGAGAAAGCTGTGTATGAAAAGAGACAATTTTACTGGCATTCGAGTGAGGGACTTTAGTTATCAGTTCTTTAGTTCTCTATTGCATTTTTCCAGATGGTCGACCCAAAGGCCGCCGGCACTACACCATCCAAGAGTGGCTACTAGTGCTGCTCCCTTTCAGCCTACTGGTTAACTGCGCAAATATTTTCGTTGCCGTTTACGTGTACAATCGTGATTCCCTGCAGTTCCTGTATTCACTCATCCCGGATTGTGCCCGCGGTGTACCGTCGTTTCTGGCTTTGCTCATTTTTGAAACTCTCATTATCGAATTTGGTTTAGCCACGGCATATCAGTCTATATTCCTTCAAGTTTCATTCTTCCAAAATAGCGTTGACAACTTCCACCGGAGAACTCGCAAAATTCAGTAAGTGCTTCTCTATAGCTAACCTCAGATTTTATGCAAAATTGAACCGTATTTCGTAATTGACGGTATCACTCAACCTCGCATGTTTTCATAGGTCGGGTCCCTCAATTGCGAATTCTGGGCGAACACATCGAGAGTTGATGAATTGCAGGATCGTGCAATTAAATATGATTCTGCTCAACGAAATGAACTCAAACATTGTTTTCTTGACGAAAATATTCTGGTTGAGCGTCACGATCAACGACTGTTTTTTTGGCATCATTTCGTTCGTCTCGGATCCCTTCGGAGCTGGTGGCCTTCTATTCCTCGGCGCAGTACAGACTTCTCTCTTCCCTATCATGTACGACAAGACCTTCTGCATCCCACAGTTGATGCACCAGTACAAAGATGCAATTAGAGTCTCCGGTCTGTCAGCCATTCGTGATCCGAAGAGTAGGGCCGACATGCGAACCATTCTCAAATCGGTACCGCTCGTTGCAGTCAAGGTTGGCTCCTTCCATAAACTCGAGCGAGCCTCTACCCCGAACTTTGTCAGCTTCATTGCAGAAAAGGTCTGCTCACTACTGATCGCGTATTCGGACCTTTAAAAGTTCGTATGAATAGATATATTCCGGTGAAAATCTGGTCTATCTAGTCAAACTCTTTTGAGTTTTGAGTCGTCACAAAAATAGTCGCGGATTTGCCTGTGCAGATCGGAAACAAATATGACGCTGAAATACTTGCATTTCAGTGGAACTAATTTTAGTATGATTCTCTAGTTTATGGATGGACCATTTTACTTTTATTACGGGCACAGCACATTTCATTGATACAAACAAAATTTCGGGCACTATGAATGGCGTTTTTTGAAGTCTTTGTTGCCGCAAAGGCTGAGCGCAAACCAATGCCAATAATTGATTTCTGTGTCAATCGGTAAAGTCAAACCCAATACGGAATTCGTCGTACACTTACAGCTCATGCGATACTCATGGTATAGCTTTGAACGTCTCAGTAGATCATGGAACTAACTCAATAAATCATAAAGCCGTAAACGGCGCTAGTAGTATTTTGGGCAATAATCCATAGAAGTTAGCACAGTCAATCCCTGCTTCGTATTCTAATATCCATGATCGTGAGTTTAACAATTAATGGTTGACGCACGGTGCACTTCTCCTCATCATACATTCACTCGCACGTGTCGGGAACTGTACCTGCTCAAATACAATTAATACGTCGTGCCAACAAAGGAGTTCAACAACGTTTGAAAGCTAGTTGGATTTAATGTAGCTAAATGGTGTGAAATGACACATTTGAATTAATCATTCATTATTTCTACATGGAAATCAATCGACCAACTACCAGGGAAGCTTGCATTATTGGCTCAATTGGCTATTAGAAGATTATAAAGACTTTACCTAACAACTTCAAGCGCACCCTTCCGAAAGTCCTTGGCGGTGGACTCACGTGCATAATTTAAATCCTCAGAAGGAAATTACTACAGTCTCGTTGCTTCATGAAGGAGCCGCAGGAGGGGAAGGACGCATCATACAGACTGATGCTACAGAATGTGAAACTGATCTTTAGCATTATCTCGGGATGCTTAAACACACGGTAAGAGCAACTCCAGCGTCACTAATACGACTCTTTTTCATAGGTTGGAACTTTGCCATCACAAACGTGCCAGAGCCGGTAGCTGGCGGCGTAACCAAAACATGGGATCCTCGCCAGATTCACGGTTCTTTTACAAAACTTAAAGAGTTCCTCCTAAGCTACGAAAGGAAACAAGCAGAGGAATTTTGCCCATTTACTATTATTTCCGGTCTCGAGGATGCCCAGCCAGCAATCGCCAGACATCTTAATACCCACTCCCACGCACTAAAAATGTATACCTACGACCATGCAGAGAAGGATCTTCACGTCAGTAATCACCGGTCACTGGGACTCCGACGTTTCACCAACTACTGCAAAACTTTCCTTTCACACGTCCAGTTCGCTTCGCAGTATCCTGTAGGAAGCAGAAACGTGACGGTGAACTTTGGTTTCCCCTCAAGAGATCGCTTCTTACTGCTGGGAAGGGAAGCCGTGCTAAAACATTTTATGGAGACTCCGGAGGCTGAGCTACTCAGATTGGTACTTGGGTTCGCAACAGACACGGGAGTGATAATGTTCAGGCTTCCGAGGATTCCATATAGAAGGGAAATCACGAGTAGAGGCGACATGATTCCGAAATTTTCGCGAAAACCGTTGAATTTAAACAGAGCCCACTTCAAGGTAGCGTACATTCTCGTCCCACCATTCCTCATGAAAGATCTCGTGAATGGGAGTACGTTTCAAGGACTATGTCACTCCGTGTACCAGGCGGCTTCTAAGCACTTCAACTTTTCCTACGAGTACGTGCCGATGGCTAATCCAAAGCTTGGCTCTGGGTATCGACTCACGAATGGGACTTGGGTGGGTTTGCTCGGAGCCATTGCATCTGGTGAGGTGAACATGGGGATGACTATTTCCATAACCCCAGAGCGAATGGAGGGGCCCTTTGAATTCACTGATTTTTATTTCCCGGTCCATGGCTCCTTTGTCACAGCCCATCCGGCGGTTTCTGTGCGCTGGGGAACCCTCGTTGAGCCACTCACACCATTTACATGGCTAGCCGTTTTCGTCGCCGTGGTCACAATGTCGGTCACGGTTTTTCTCCAGATTATTTTCGAAGAATTCTCCCGTGGTGTACCTGTTAATTACCGAGAAAACGTTTACAGATCCGTGGTTTTACCATCTTCACTTTTACTGGACCAAAGCACTACCATTATACCGAAAAATATACGAATACTCGTAGGATTCTGGATGGTCTTCGCCCTTGTATTGGGGACCGGTTACAAGGATAAGTTGTTCGGGCTCATAACATTTCCCAAGTATGAGGAGATCCCTAGGACAATGGTGCAACTCGCCGAGAGGAGGGACTACGCCGTACTGTACAATTATTGGCGGAGTGCGCAGTATTTCATTTGGGAAAAGACGAATCAAACGGAGTTCAAGAATGTGTTCAACAGGATTGAGAGGGTAAGAGGACCCTTCAGTTGCGTCCTCCGTGCTGCGTTTGAGCCGAAAACCGTGTGTGCTGCCTACAACTTTGAGCTGATGGTTGCAATGGTCGCGAATTTGAGCTACGATACAAACTTTCGTCCTGTCTACATGACAAAGGAACAATACTTTCCAACTCTAAATTTCATTCCAGGGAAGGCTGGGTCAATTTTCATGGATTCCTGGAGATGGATAGCCTCATGGCTCAGGGACTTCGACCTGCCTAACAAGTGGACGAATGACGTGTACGAGGACTTTCGAGTGCGCGGGATGATGTGGCTGAAAGGAGGTGGGAATCCAAAAGTGGACAGGGAAATTTCAGCACTGAAGAGTTCCCTCATAAAAGTACCAAAACCATTGCAAGTTAGGAATTTCCTTATTTTACTTGTCATTTTAGCATTTCTCGGTGGGGTGAGTGTGATCATTTTCATGGTGGAGCGAGCACTGAAAAACGGTGTAATTACTTTCGCCCATACAGTATATCTCAGAAAAAGTTGACTCATAAAAAGCTGGAAGATGATAAGCTGCTCCTCTAAATTAGATACGAAACTATAGGTCAAGCGGTAAATTGTATAGTGGATACTGTACCCAGTTTAAAGTGCAGACACCGATTCGGAAATTTACTATGGGGGGAGGCCTTGAGCGTGAATTATTTAAAACACATTTTCACTCCGTTTGTTATCTTGGAAAACTTAATGGTGCCCGTAAGCGAAAAGCCATCATGGAAATCCACTCCTGTGGGCTAGGGTCCTTAGAAACCATGAAAACTAGTACGTGAGTATGCTGGAATTTGTTTTAGTTTGTAAACAAAGTGTTTCTCATTATACCTTGCGCCACCTGTTTTGCAAATAGAACCTGAATGACGTAAGCTGGAGACGTCAACAATTAGTTCAAACTAAAGGCTGTTTAACATTGAAGACCGTCAATTCGCAGCCACATTGTTAGACTGGTGTAAAAAAAGGAACTGAATAAATGTTTTGGATGTGTCATCACGTGGGCCTAAACTACAGTTTAAAATTCGTCCATAGTATATATAATGGGTCAACACACCTACAAGTTGTAACTTACTCAGAGACCATGGCATTATAAAGGCTTTCATTTAAGCATGGTGGAGATTGCTGTAAACACGGAAAGTGTGAACTGCACTGTATCACGCTTTAAAATTGCTCTCAAATCTTCTCGAAAAAAATTGTAAACGTGTGCTACTTGTGAGTTCGAAACCAATAATAAAACTAACAATGCAATGGTCATTTTTCATATTTCAATGGCCCACACCGCCGACACCCTGTAGAGTGCAGAGCTTATCCATAAAGAATACCCCTGGCAAAGCAGTAGGTGCAGAAACCAGCAGGTTTGACCCGGCGCTCTGACATGTGAAAAATGACCTTTGCAAGTATGACTACGACTTTTAGCCTCTTCGTTTTCTGGGATAAAGCAGTCAGACCGGCGTCCCCAACAATATTTGGTAAAGCTCAAGGAAATTTTGTGGTAAAGCCTCAATTCTGAACGGATTTTTGAAAACCCGCTAATTCAGTTCTTGTACACCTTAAAGTTCTGCGTAGTACCTTCGTGAATGTGCAGAAGAATTTACACAAAGAAGGCACCGCTCGCCATCTAAAAGTTTTCATAGGTTGGTCTCCCACGTTCTGAGTTTCTACAACAGTTACACTCAAACTTGAGTCACGCGCCAAATCATTTGATTCCCAAAAATAGTCTCATTCTTTCCCTGATTCAACATCGCATGCATACAACCTCTGTGGAAGGTGTAGCGCTTTTCGCACTTACCGACGACCAAAATACTTTCAAATTTTTCCAGCTTCCTCTTGCGGCAGCCCGAATTCCCACTATCAACGTAAAAGTACAAGCGTAGTCGTGTTTCCAATCAGTCCATAACGACTGACCCAAGCGAGGTTGCGAGGTGTTCTTACTACCGTATCAATCCATCAGTCTCTGATCTGATAGAAGTAAAACACCAAAATCCTTCCTCGAAAAAACAAATAACAGCGGAATACAAATTCACATCTTCGAAATTTCCCTCCTGCTATCAAGTAGACTATTCCACGCATTCTCTAAAGCACTCTCCCAATGGCCTTCAAGTAACAGCTCCGTACCTGGTCACCTGCATCAGCTCGAGACATTTTAGTCGTGCAAACAGTAGCATTGATAGTCAACATGAATTGCATATCATGCACATCTGGCCCAAACATGACTGACTGTGAGTGAGAGAGTCACAGCACAACTGAATTTCTCGGAGCCCTATCCATCTCTCTCCTGACAGTTCACATGCATGCAACTCACATAAAGTACATGTTGTCCAGCCCCCGACACTCACACTACAGCCGCCCTCAACTATAAGGAGGCTAAACCTCTATTCATAGTACGCAACTCGTTCGGAGAGAAAGTTATGGAAGTCTTCTCTAATGGAAATAATAATGTCATTTTAAGCATTGTCCTAGTAAAAGCTGCGAAGCGAAAACGAACTGAATGAGTGAGGGTCACATGGAAACAAGAGCATATACTAACTAAACCACCCGGTGTGTCAGGGTCACGGGAATGGGCTTGAGAGTACTAGTCACACACCTGAGCGGTTTAGGAAGGGATCTCCCTGCGGAGACACATATGTTACGCCTCCCTCCGGACTCTCCATGGAGCAGGGATGAATGAGATCCAGAATGGGAAGACTGACCGAGATTTTCACCGCGGCTATTGCCTTAATTTCCCGTATATGTTTTATCTGCAACTTATGAGATTGCCTCTGCTCCCTCGTTTTCCGGTACAGGCGGCGTCTGTTGGTCCGCATGTGTGATCAGCATTTGTGTGTGTGTGTGTGTGTGTTCGCGCTACTGCACTGCAATACAGGCAGGACCTATACGCATCCTGAGGATGAAGGGAATCCTGCAGAATTGGTCGAGGGTTATGTGAGAGGGGCTGCTGGCTGTGTGCGGACTGAATTCGAAAACGACGTGGTCCTCATGTGCGGGCGAGGTATAGGAGGGACTGTTGATGCTGGTGTAGAAACTGGAAACACACCTTTATATATACACTTTCACCTAACACACCACATAGCCCCATCGGCATTAAGGTATTCTAATTGGCCGTCAATGCAATGCGGATTCTCGTGTGGCTAAAAGTAGATGCTGGTGGCGTGCCGCAAACAGGACGAACTTCCTGATTAATTTATTTAACGCCAGCAACACAAGAACTAACCAAAAGAGGCTCACACGTACACAAACACACATACTAACACATGAAGCGTATTTTCGGTGGAGGCCTCGTGCTGAGAGGACCAAGGGAGATTGGCCTGGATGCGAGCATTATTATAGGAGCAAGTCCAACGTTGGACTTTTCATATTAGGAGAGGAAAAGTTTAATCTGGCCAAAAATTTTATAGCCCATTTAAATCTACAGCATGTTCGAAAGGATCAAAGAGTTCCACCAGTACTGTGTGAACGACTGGAACATGAGCGGGTGGAAAATCCGAATGGTCGCCCGGACTCACATGGTAAGTTGACATTGTTGATTTTTATCATAGCGATTCCGGCACTGGATAATGAAATTGAAAGTGGACATTTGTGAACGATGTAAATGAAGAGGAGTTGATAGCGAGGTGAGGTGTTGAATTTAAATATTATTTTAATTACCTCTGTAGCTCAATGCCATAGTATGTGAGCTTTTGTACACGTATTGGATGTTCTCATTGCCGCGAGGGTGGGATCCGTCGATGCCGACGACCGGGCCGTTCGAAGGATCTGGTCGGGAGTGTGAGCTGGTTTTTTTTAAAACAGATTGGCCTTTTTTTGTTATCAGTAATTTGAATTGAATTTTGAATGTGGTGCAATGACTTTCATACTGAGCAGTTCGGATCTTCTGCTTCTTCGTCTACAATGTCAGCCTGTTCATAAATTGTGGACAATTCTTTAATGGCCTTTTACTGTACGGGTGCGTGGATCAGGTAGTGATGTTACATTTTTTTCCTTTGTAGGGAATTTGATGCGGATGTAGAAGAGTCCGAGTTTGTTGTGTGTATTTGATAAATTATCAAATGCACACAACTAACTCGGACCATCCAGCTTCACATATGCTTTACCTGATTGACTATGAGTATTGAATTTGTAATTATATTATTTGAAGGGTATTAAGGAGAAGGACATTTCCATGGAGACTGCTAGATTCTATAACATATTTTCTGGTCTGTTCATCATCGTGAACGTGCTCAAGTTTGCCCTGCTCTACGCTTATCTTCGCTATGATCTACTTTTTTGCCTGCTCATGTGCGTTCCCGAGACGGTGGGCCTGCTAATGGGCATCCTCATCATTGCCTACTTCCGATACGAACTGGTCAAGATGGAACGGCTGGAGGACAAGAGTACGTATACTATTGGCAAGGCGGGAAAGATCATTTTCGATTAGCTCACGTGGTGGTCACAATAAATTTGAGCTGTGTGCCTTTGACAGTTTTGTTTCCCGCAAAAACTTTGATGATGTGTGGATTAAAAATATCATTGAGGAGTGGTTGATCGAGATGACTTGTGAGTAAATGGGAAACTGTTCCGGAATGTTTACAACAACTTCGCTCTAACTTCATTTTCCGTTCCAGATCCAGAAACAGCTGCAGCAGGTTTTTTTCTCATGTGCTATAAGCACGGAATGAGCATACAAAAAATTTTGCTGGTCTGCATAATCTTCGAGCCAACTTACTTATTTCGCTTGGCGGGAATCGTACTTTAAATCTACAGTCGTCGAACTTGAGAATGGTTGAGTTTTGACAATCTATGCATATAAAGCCACCACGGGGTGGAATGTACCTGCTGTGGGATAGCAGGTTGTAGGGCAAACTTTCCCTACAAATTTCCATCCAGCGCAGCGTTCGAGCATTTCTGAAGTGATGACAAAAGGACATCCTTGATCTCCTAACCATTATCATAACAAAATGCAATTTTCATTTCCTCGGAGCATGTGGGTTAGATTTTTCAAACATTGGTTGTAGTAGACGTTGGATTGACGGATAATGTTTGGAAAATTCAAAACAAAATGATGTTACATAAACATACTGTAGGTCAAGTAACAATCTAGAACCAAGCCTTCTGCATAAGTTCCATCTATTTCTAATTCCTGTCCAAGTGAACGGCTATGCAATTTATTCTAATATAAATAGCAATTTTTCACTGTACTTTCGGAATTGGGCCATTATGAAATCACTCTGTGGGATGAAGAGATTGAATTTATTCAAATTGTCCTAATTTAACTTATCCGGGCTGAAGTTGGCAAAGGGGCCGCCATAACCGTGAGTAAGCGAAGCTATGAGAATATTGTGGGTTCGAGACATTCTCTGGGAGTCTGAAAGTTCATTCTCGGCCGGTCGCTGCGTTAGCGAGGTGTGTTCTGCTGTCGTCCGCTGATCTCAAAACCGTTGCCATGACCTCCGCCATGTTGATTTTCCTCTTCGGACTGTCTCTGCACAGTCTAACTAGTTCAGCTGACGCAGTGCAGCAGCATCTAGGCCCATCCCAGGGCTGGGGGATCAGAGGTAATTAAAAAAGTTTTGTGTTTACAATAATTCAGCTTGCGGTTTGTCTGCACAACTAGAAAACGAATTTAAATTCATTCAAAAATCATTCAAGGAAGAGAGCATTGGGTATGAATAACATACTCAGTACAACCAAAATAATGCAGTTGATTTGGTTCTGTTTCGCAGGTCAGCCGCTGAATTTTCACATGAGACGCGTGACGCGGGGCTTAATACCTGAACTTCCACTTCCCCTACCTCCGCCACTAGGCACGAGTGGTATGAAAAGAAACTTTTGAATTTCATGCGATTACACTAATATTTTTTTAGTATGCGAGGGACAAAAATTTTTTAAACTTGTAAAGGGGTCTAACTTTCTCCTCCCGATGATAAGCAGAAAAGGGATATTGCACAGCATTTCTTAGTTTGACATCTTAACTTTTGAAATCCTGTGAAATTACATGCAGTTCAGTTTTGCGGACTTTTGCTGCCGTATCGTAAAACCTTGTACGAAAATCTAGTCGAACTAATCCAACACTTTGAACATGGTATAGTTTTTATGCATTTTTTCAGGCGGTAGCACCAACACCGATTCCGCAACTGGATCTTTACCTTTACCTCGTAAGTGACCATCCCAGAACTGGTTAAAGTTATTTTTAGAGACAATGTTGTAATGAATAGCCCGGTTTATACTTTGAGCTTTCTGTTGCCATCGTTTCCTCAGTGTTTCGTTTTCTCCC
>WJFA01004261.1:0-11042 GCA_009870155.1 Pseudobourletiella spinata | reverse complement strand
CAAACACACATACACATAGACAGGCACACACACATACACATAGACAGGCACACACACTTACACATAGATAGGCACACACACAAACACAAAGACTGGCTTACACGTAAAATAGCCATACACTTACTACTTGCTACTACATAAAAATTAAAACAAACCTTCTAAGCAGTTAAGTAATTTAAAAATGATAACATTAAAAGTTATTACAAACTTTAACATTATAAGCTATGCTGGGCACGGTGGAACACACAGAAGGGGAGCCGAGACTTGGTGGCTGGAAGAAGGATACCCTCGGTCAGGATGGGATTGGTGAAGAGGCTGGGCCTAAGCGACCAAGGGTAGGTCTCCTTAGAGGATCCCATTGGGCCGGGTGTAGGGTAAAGTGCCAACCCTCTGAAAAGACCACACAAAGCCAGCCGACAGTCAATTTGGAACATCATAGTTACCGTATATATAGTACAGTAGTCAGTATCCTTCCCATTACAGTAATCTTAGCTGCTTACACGCACTCCGGAGGAGGGACGGCCGGAGAGGTAGCTCATCATGACACCCCGACGTTCACTATGAGTCCACACACACAAGCACACACATACACAAAGACAGGCACACACACATACACATAGACAGGCACACACACATACACAAAGACTGGCTTACACGTAAAATAGCCATACACTTACTACTTGCATAAAAATTAAAACAAACCTTCTAAGCAGTTAAGTAATTTAAAAATGATGAAATTAAAAGTTTAAACTGTAACTACTGGATACAACTACAACAAACTGAAGATACTTCCCGGCATTCAATCAATTTGAACTTCTACCGCCTTTTCCTGCAAGTTGAACTGTCGAAGAGGAAAACACCGGCCATATTTTACGTTCATAAAAATGTTACGCATCCGAATGCATGAAATGAAATATAAATTACATTGCAATATTAAAATGAGGGATTATTATGTGAATTTATTTGATGATAAATTTTATGCATGAAATCAAGGATTCAGTCTCAGCTGCAGCATTTTGAAGTGTTGCTCTTTGAGTTATAATTAAAAATTTCAGCGGGCATCACTTCTGCACATTTTGTTGCGCTTATGCAAGAAATTAGTTAATTGTAACTGATTCTCGTAATAAACTCAAAGCTTCCGTGCTACCTGTAAACGGAGAGCTTTTTCGAGAGCTGATGAGAAGAGCAACATACCCTTTTGGTTAAAATTTTGGGTCATCTGAGAATGTAACCTCCGGTAACCCGACCTTCAGAAAATTACAGCATGACCTTTCGACACTAAATCTGAATTACTCTTGTCTTTAGCTCTCGAAAAAGTCCAAATTAATAAATTTGTGTCAAACCGTTTGGCCTGTGCATGGATTTGAGGCTGCCGTTTACGCCCATGTTAAAACACCCCCAAAAATCGTTTTCCGGTTCCTATTTTTAAACTAGCATTACATTTGGGCGATATTTTAGTAGATGTAACCCCAAAGACTCAACTTTAATTTGAGCTATTGTTTATAGTCCTTGCTAGAGCAGTTTGATTTTATTCCGGAAAAAAATCGAATACATCATTTTGGGACACCCGGTACATATATTTGATAGCTGCGGGCATTGTGTAGCGATCAGAAAAAATTTAACGCGCGATTAGGGGCCGTCCATAAATATCGATATCACTTTTTCGGGATTTTTGACCCCCCTGTACCCCCTAAATATGCAGTGATGTCCACCAGACCCCCCCTACCCTATAACGATATGCTGTGTGTGCCCAAGCAACCATCGAGTTCTCACACCTCTGACGGTGATAAATTTCGATGGTAAATGGCGCGAAACAGCGTTCGTTTAAAAACACTGTATGTCGATATATTCACTGNCAGCGTTCGTTTAAAAACACTGTATGTCGATATATTCACTGACCCCCTCCCCTCCCCCATGGATATCAAACGATATAATTTTCAAACCCCCCGACCCCCAACATGCTATCGATATTTATGGACGGCCCCTTAGGGGTTATCTATGAAGATTTCATCGTAATTTATGAAATCTTTTGAATCGCTTTCAGACGGTTTGTCAGCGTGAGAAGAGGAAAGTAATTTTATATTTGCAAGTTGGCTGTCGGCTAACTTGTATACTGTCATGTGCGATAGCAATTGTGCCGTTGGTACGGTAATCGCATTGAGAGAGAGAGCATACTTGTTGGTTGGATTTGTTAGCATTTGCCTCTCGTAGGATCGACGAGTTTGTGATGGGGCCTGCATAGATGTTCAACCAGACGCGCGAGCTTTATGACCGTAAAGGCACGGACGACAACCTGCTGGCGGCAAGACAGCCGCTCACAAGACATGATACTACGCCCATTGTGATCTTAGTCCCAACCCACTAAAACCGTCATGCATCTATTAAAAACATCACATCCCAGATTACCAAATCGACGAGCTGCGTCGAATGGTACCACTCACTGCCCCTCGAATTTCTCCTGGTCTGAGATAATTCCCCAAAAATGTCCCCACCCCAGTCGGACCGTCCAAAAAAGTTCACGGTTTTCGATATTTTGGAGATGACACTCACAGTGACTGCGTTCCACAGAAACTCCACGACAAGCTGCGTCGAATGGTACCACTCACAGCCCCTGGAATTTCTCCTGGGCTGAGTTAATGTCCCAAACACGTCCCGACCCCAGTCGTACCCCCCAAAAATTTTGGGCATAACAGTTAAAGAAGCTCTTAAAAAGGTAAATCCGATGCCGCCACGAATATTTATTACAATGAAATGAATTATACTTAAATCTCTGATTAAGATTGGGAACTTGTGCAGGAAATCTGTACCCGCTTTAACATTCAGAATTTTGAATCTTGTATGAGGCTTTATTGTCTTTTGGATGTTTTAATTCTGGCATATTGTTTTGAAAACTTTCGCTACTTTGCACTGAAGCACTACGGCTTAGACCCAACATAATGCTGCACTGCGTTATTCTTTAGTTGGCAGTGCTTTTTGTATATGTCACGTTGTAGGATTGAATTTATTAGAGATCCCAAAATATGACGAATGGTGAGCGACGGGACTAGAGGGGGTTGTTGTTTTGCTACTATGAAATATTTGAAGGCAAATAATGAGAGAACTCCTGAAGGATACGATCCGAAAATTCCGAGAACTCATTTGGCACGTTTTGATTTAAATGCAATGTATAGCAATGCTATGATTGTTGGCAAATTACCAACGGGAAATTTTGTGTGCGTGGATGTGAAGAATTTGGAAAATATTAACTGGGCTGATGAAGATGTTGGTAAAGATAGTATCGGTTAGTTTCTAAAAGTAAACTTGAAGTATCCACACATTTTACATGATCAGACAAAAGATATGCCATTAGCTCCTCAACGACGTATAATACATTGTGAGGAATTTTCATCAGCGCAGAAGGCTCAGTTTGAGTAGCTAGGCGGGATTGTAAATTCACATATATCTAATCCGAAGCTTCTTTCAGACTTTTCATATAAAAATGAATACACAAAATATGCATTACACATCTCTAAGATTTTATCTGAAGATGGGGATGAAACTTGAAAAAATAATTTAAGGATTTAAGTTCACTGAGGATGCATATTTAAAAATTTTGTTTGGAAAAATATGGCATTGAGATAAAATGCTAAGTATAAGACAGAAAAAGATAAGATAAAGTTGCTCTGTAATTCTTCTTATGGTTATTCACTGCTAGATGTAAGAAATAGAGTAAAAGTTAAGTTTTGTCGTAGTCGAGCTGAAGCTCTCCAATATATTTCTTCTCCCAGGATCCGAGACTTTATTCCTATTAAAGAAAATCTAAGCTTAGTTAAGTTGAAGCCTAAAAAGATGAAACTTACGACAACTAATCCGACTAGAAATGCAATTTTGGAGATTTCAAAACAAATTTTTTATCAAAGCTTCTACGAAGTGTTAAAAGGCACATTTGGCAAGCGTGTTAGACTAGCGTACACTGATACTGATTCGTATGTCGCTGTAATTCGCGACGATAATAATAACTGATTTTTCAAAACTACATCCAGATTCTGACATATTCAAGCGCTATCCTCACATTACTGATCACATTAGCAACACTAGCCGCTAAGAGGTCAAACCTTCTCAAGTTTAGCCTGTACTTAGTAAAATGCACAGCCAAAAGTCTTCCCATCAAATTGGAGTTTCTTTGGGGATCAGGAGGAAACCTACATGGTGCGTTCCTTGTTTTCTAGGTGAATGCCTGATTCTTTGATATGTGTCTACAATAACAGTTTTTCTACTATCACGCAGATGGATGATATCATCCGAGCGCGAGTGGCTTACAATTACTGGCAAAGGAGCTGGTTTGTTAACCTCGGAAGGCGCAACAAGAGCGTCAGTGTGACAAATGTGGAATTTAGCATCTACGAATGTCAAAACATCCTTGATTTCCTGGAAGAAATTCTTGGACACATTGATGAGTATCCCATGGGAGGAAAACATCCCAGCAATCTCATTCCGTTTTTCAAAGAAAGGCCCTGCTCGAGCTTTTGTACACGAGGGAAATAACAAGGTGGCATTTTGGGATTCGCCGGATTTGAATCTCACCTCAGCGCGAATTCCATTGGGCTTCAACTAATGTTCTGGGGAGTATGAGCTTCATTTCAACGGTCTTGTTACCGCGGAGGTATCTTTGATTTCTTTTCTCTTGTACATCTCGTCTACAATTATATTTTATCTTATCTACTTTTATCTACTTTCTTATCTACTATCTTACTTTTATCTACTTTCTTATCTAATATCTTACTTTTATCTACTTTCTTATCTACTATCTTACTTTCATCTACTTACTATCTATATCTTCGCTTACTATAGCGGTTCAAACTTTGTTTTTTAAGATTGCCGAACGTCATCACAACTGGATTGGTCCTTGCCTTGTTCTCGCATCTGAACAATCCATTCGAAAGCTTGAAGCATTTTTTCGCGAATAAGTGAGGAAGGCACTGAGGGAGCCAGAGAATTAATCACGTTACTATTTCTTTAGGAATGCTTTAAGTTTAAGCTATTTTTAGTTTCTTTAGAATATCTTGATAGAATCTCTTAAGTGGAATTTAGGTAGCAAAATAATTTTTAGGTTCGGTAAACTCTGCAAAAAGTTTTTTTTATTGAATAATTTTGTCTTATTGTTGTATCTCGGTTTTTGTGTACTTAGTTTCAAAGATATTGGAAAAATGTAGCAGCTTAGAATTACGTAATTTTTAATTTTTTGAAAAGCTCATAGTACTTTAGATTGAGTCTACATAAATTTTACTTTGTTTTTATAGCAGTGTAATTATTAATAGCTTCAATATGTTGTGGTTTAGATCTTTAGAAAACTCAAACTTAATATATTCACTCTGAATTTTTGGTAAACTTTACTTTCACGTTCTTGGTTTCATTATGTTTGAATTTTTGTGCGTGAAAAAATTAATAAAACATCCAAATTTACACTTTTAATTTAAGTTACTTAAATTAAATACTTTTCAAAAATGTCGAGATTTTCGCGGTTTAGCTCGCAAAACATACGAGAAAAATTTCTCATTATCTCGCGCGTTCCGTATCAGTAAGAGCGTAGAACAGTTATTGATAATCAGTACATAGTTGGGTGAAAGAAATCAAAGGTGCCGCCGGTTTAGCTATACTTGAAGAATTGGAACGAGTGAAACATTTTCCATCCAACGTTTGGTTACTATTACAATTGTGGGTAGGATTTTCTGATCATAATAATATTGTGATGAAAAAGCATGCTCAGCAAACATGCTTCTTTAAGCAAAACAAGCCTGAATTATTACCGGATATGCGCGCTCGAGTTTTGGAATTCGTCCACCGTCTCAAGAAACACGCATTGGTTCCTAAGGGAGAACCTTGTGTTACAATGAAATTTCTAAAATTGGCAGTTCGCGAATTGTAACCTTCATACTAATAGTTTTATCCATATTTAACTAAGAAGTATATTTTGTACAACTGAATGAATGTTTTAGGAGTCGTTTCTACCCGGAAGTGAGATTCCTTGGTAGGAGGAAATCTACTCATGAAGCTAGAAATAGCATTGCCGTCATTTCAAGTGAGCGCATGAAATATTTCTATCAAGAAGTAATACATATGGATGAATTTCTGGCGAACGAAGATGCAAAAAGGCATTTCCGAAAATCCTGTCAATAAATGAACACATTTTCATGAGAATTATAATCTCGTAAGAGAAGACTTGAAAAATCCTTATGTTAAGCAATGTCTTCCTAATTCTCTTATTCTGGGTATCCGTTGTTTCCCACATTTACCCCATGTTACGAATCCGCACTGATTATTGTGCATAATAAGCACAATAATTCTACATAGCAACTACATCTTCGACTGCGCATTCCATTGAATATTGTTTTCCATTCATTTAAATCGACGCAGTGCCTAACATAAGGGAAGCAAAATAGTACAAATTGATCCGTGCTTTCATACGGAGGATTTATATGTCATTGCTTAAGTTGGGACGGAACGTTCTCGCGTGGGCACGTTCCCACCTCAATTTCATCAACTGGCCGGGACATGTGACATGAGCCCAGGAGAAATTCGAGGGGCAGTGAGTGGTACCATTCGACGCAGCTCGTCAGCTCGTCGCGGAGTTTCTGTGGAACGCAGTCACTGTGAGTGTTATCTCCAAAATTTCGGAAACCGTGAACTTTTTTGGACAGTCCGACTAGGGTCGGGACATGTTCGGGAAATTATCTCAGCCCAGGAGAAATTCGAGAGGCTGTGAGTGGTACCATTCGACGCAGCTCGTCATGGAGTTTCTGTGGAACGCAGTCTCTTTGAGTGTAGCTCCAAAATTTCGAAAACCGTTAACTTTTGTGTGGTATGTGATGTTTTGAATGGATGCATGGCGGTTTTAGTGGGTTGGGACTAAGATTACAATGGGCGTAGGTGCATGTCTTTTGAGCGGCTATCTTGCCGCCAGCAGGTTGTCACCCGTGGTTTTCGTCCGTGCCTTTACGGTCATGCAAGCTTTTGGGAATTTTCATTCTGAGGATTATCAGACGGGAGCCGGAGGTGGTCGATTTCTTACTTCCAAGGTTTCATACAATTTTCATAATTCATCAAACTGCAGTTTTCCTCTCGGACATATATTCCTTGCTGTACGTTCCCTTGCTCTAAAAAGGTAGGTAACATTTACGCCTAAGGTCATTATAGTTAGTGAATGGTTGGAAATATGCTGGAAAATCTTGGCTAGCTCACTTTTGGACGGCTCATCTTGTTTGTATTGGAGGTGAATTAATGCTGAGGGTTTTCCTGAATCTTGAACACATTTCATTACATTGTGTTATATTGGTGATAATTTGATGTATATGGTATGTGTAACTGCTTTTGTTTGCCATTGTTGGGTGTAAATGTGTGCTCAAATGTATTAGAGACTCCGAGAGAAAAGCCAGTCAAGGCAAGGTCAAAGAGTCTGGGGGTATGACGTCAGTGGTTACTGTTTGACAAGGTGGGGGGTTGAAAATGGTGGGACAGTGAAAATGGGAATGGGATTACACTTACGGGGGAAACCCGGAGAGAAAAGCCTAGCAGGCGAGCTCTCTGGGTCGGAAGGACTGAAACCGTCGTATTGTTCGTCTGTTTGTATCACCGTATACTCGACTTCCATTTTTATTACTGAGTTAGAGGTTGGAATCACGGCTCGCTCATTAAAAGTAAGCAAATTTTGAAATGTTTGCTGCCATGATTAGTTGTAGGTGTTGCTTATAAGTCTCATATGAATTTCTACAAACAAGCTTAATTCTTGTAAGGTTAAAAATTATTCTAAGCGTTCTTTTAAAACTATTGTGGTTCCTATCCCTATGAATAACCATATTGTACATGGAGGGGAGCACTTACGTCGCGGGATGGAAATAATTAAAGGGAACATTGCTGAATTGCAGTGAACAGGGCTTGGTTAACTGAAACAGATGAAAAATTAATGCCTTAATAAATTAATAATTACGTCAGTTAAGCGAAAGTAATCAAAATATTATTAGACCGGTAACATGATTTATTAATAATTAAGAAAAGTTACCTAAATTATTAGATAATTAAACAAGTACTCAGCTTCACATTGAGTTTGGGTGGCAGTCTTTAGTAGTACTTTTATAGTACGCCCGTTTCTGTGAATGATCGTACAGAACTTACACCGACTAAGGTGCAGACGGTTTCCGTAGCTTGCACTGCGTTGGAAACTGGTGATGAAAATCCCTGCTCATCGCACTCACCAATCACCACAATTATGCTGCCGCCTACACCTACGTCTTCAAATGTTGTCGACGGACAAACTGCTGTGGTAAAATTATTCACATATAATCCAGTGTTTCTTTTTTCTGCTATTGTCTGTTGTGCACCTGAATCTATCCTTGCAGATAAACATCCTGACGGCCGAGTGGGTACCGAGAATTCACGTGGCAGGAGGCAAAATGCGACTGAACGCGTTTGCAGAATTATTTCGAGAACATCTGAAATCGTTAATACCGTTGTGTCCCCTGATTGGAGAATACCCAAAAGTTCACAACGGACCTTCTCGTATTTTTCTGGTCAAATGTTTTGTCGTGCTCCGAACTGCGTGGACGTTCGACTTTATGCTGAACACAGACCAAGTAATGGCGTTGTTTCGGTAACACTATGGCATGAAAAAATCATCTCCGTAACACAGTACATCTCTTATCGAATTTGAATTAGTAAAATATGATTTCGAACTCCTTTGTCAGCTGCAAACGTGGATGCGCAGTCCATCCAAAGGAATTTCAGTACACGTTCCCACTGAAAAGCCAGGAAAATATAGCTGCTAAGAAAACATTGCTACACGAAAGCTGCAGCTTGCGCAACCAAAGTCCACCAACAAGGCAACATCGATCAAGCCTGCGTAGGAAACATGACATCTTTGCGAATGCGTAATATTTTTATACAGGCTCGATACGAAGAACGTCGTATTTCTATTGATTAGCTCCGTCTCTCACTCGTCATTTTTTTATGATGTGGAAATATCTTTGCACAAACAGGGAAAGGTGGATTAAGATTTTGACCCCGAAGGAATTTGCGATGTGCGTTGGAGAATTTCGGCTGAAAGAGTACGGATCAGTGTATACAACATCCTTTCAAATGCTGAATCTTGGAATTTGTGCCTTCCTTGACAATTCGTTTGCCGTTCTGAAACTAATGAGACAAGTTGGTTACCACATAATAGGTCATTTTGATTCGACTCTGTCCCTTATATCACCTCTCCCACCCGGAAGTTCTACGCGAAGGACCTATATTTGTGGGGTCTTTGGACAATACAACCAATTGAAACTCAACCACACATACTCAACCAGGCTCATACTGAACCAGACCCAACTCAACCACAGTCAAGCTGAACCAGAACCAACCCAACCACAGCTGATCTGAACTAGAGACTACTCAACCAAAGTTGATCCGAACCAGACCCAACTAAACCAAATTCAAGCTGAACCAGACTCAACTCAACCAGAGATTATCTGAACCAAGAGGAAATTCAACTAGATTTCCTCCCACCTACGTCAAAACTCAACCAGGTTGCCTCTGAACCAGGTAAGACTTAACCCATAGTGCTGGCATGGCTTGCTTGAAGTCCACATGGTGTGTTGGCAGGGAATCATACTATGACATTGGCATCAAATTTTCGTATCCGAAATATTCCATTTAAAAACAAGGGAAATTTGATTTGCATCCAAACTGAGTGAGATGAACTTTGAGTTCGAAAGATGTAAAAACTTGCGCCCTGAGAAACGAGATTCGCAAGGGCTTTCTAGCGGTGTAATCAAAATTTAGAACAGTATTTTTCCAGACCAATCGTCATCCATTTCTTGAGGGCAGAGCTTTGAAGATTAAAACATTTTTGAGGATTGGGATTAATTGAAAAGTACGAGTATGGGGATTGAGAATTGAGGATTGAGGATTAAAATACAATCTCTCACGATTAGGATTGAGAATTGGGATTAAGGATTGAGGATTAAATGAAAATGTCTGGAATTAGGATTATGGGATTAAATGTTTCAAATTTTTGTGTAGTCACTTGTAAGTTGTCTTGCTCATTCCTTTTTTAACTCAAACCATTTATTCGACAGTTTTTCAGTATTAAGGGCACGAAAAATAGTTTTGCGATTCAAACTGAGACAAAAAATCAGACGCAGGTTTAGAAATGTCATCTTCGTAATTAAGAAACGAATATTTTGACCAAAAGTCACTACTTTAGCGACAGTTGGGATTCTTTCTTGTACTTTGTGCTAGCGATGACTAAGAAAACAAGCAGATTTTCCTCGAAAGCACGTAAGATTTTTCTAAAATTTTAATCCCAATAGAGTTTATTCCCAATCACATCAGATGGTCTGGGATTGAGAGTTTATAATGATACAAAATCAAGGATTAAGATTGAGGATTAGGATTATCTGCTTCATATATCAGGATTGAAGATTGAGAATTAATTTCAGTCCTCAATCCTAATTCTCAATATAATCCTCAATCCTCAATTTAATCTTCAAAGCTCTGCTTGAGGGATGACACGGAAAAATGACCGACAAGTCAGTTCCTTTTTGTCCGGCAAAAGACCACATACCAAAGGGTACGCGGTTCCTTCTTCGTCAACACCTTGCTGAACAAAGCTAGAAGAAACCTTAAAGGTTCCATGAGCGACAATTGCTTTGCATCCTTTCATGATGTACACGATATCAAAAGAGGTCAAAACTACATAATATTACATAAGTTCTTGTGTAAAACATTAGCAACTTTAACATTCATTTTCAATGTCCATTTTTATGTGGCTTAATCTTACCGAACTTGTAGGACGACTGAAGAGTGAATTTTAATGGATTTTTTATATGCATGGCGACGACAACGTCTTTACTGGTATATCACGAAGTTTATACGAACGAAAGTTCATCTCACTCGACTGAATGCGAATCAAATTTCCCTTATTTTTAAATGGAATATTTCGGATACGAAAATTTGATGCCAATGTCATAGTATGATTCCCTGCCAACACACCATGTGGACTTCAAGCAAGCCATGCCAGCACTATG
>WJFA01004260.1:0-11042 GCA_009870155.1 Pseudobourletiella spinata | reverse complement strand
ACACACACACACACACACTTACAAAAATTCATAAATTCCCACTGGAGGCCCCGCGTCTTTTGGATTTGGTCTCCCCTCCATCCGTAACGCTCCTCCTCCTTTTGATCAACATAATTGAAGTAGATTAGGAAGCGGGCGGGGGGGAGGCAGCAAAATCTAGTGAACAACATGATTCGAGGGAAAATGATACGAGTGTGAAAGTGTGATGGGACCAGCATGTGAGGGAATCTACAAAGAGACGGAGGAGGAGGAGAGGATGCGTGGGATCTCACAAAGGGAAAGAAAGTACAAACTAATATCTCCGCCGACATTCCAGTTAGTTCTATCATAACATCTCTAGCTTCATCATCCGTGCGGTGTGCAATCTATTGCACGATGTGGGTGTGTGACGCAACAATAACGTGTGCAACCTCCTAGAGGTCATTCGCCTCAGACCATCGAGGATCCGTGGGTTAACTTCCTGTGAGAAATTTAACATTTCCTCCCACCCTTTTGCCTCAACTCATTGTCATTGCCTTACCACACATACACACACATAAACACACATACAAACATGCACACACATACAAACATACACCAAGTAACACACTCACACTTTGAGACCAGTCAGACCCCAGCAAGTCTCACTTTGTTCTTATTATCTGGAACGGGAGCCTGAGAGGGAGACAGAGAGACGTCGAGATAACTGATGGATGTGTCACGGTTTCTCCCTTGTACTTGGCGGTAGGATGACCTCTAGATTCCATGTATGTATTACTGTATACATTTTTACAGGCTGACGCGGGTAAAGACATTTACACACAGCACATCCAAACAACAACGAGGGAACCAAGTCTGTTACATACACACCCGCTGGCTTGACCATAAAAAGAGGATTACAGGCACACAACTTTTCTTGTGTTACTGTGTGTGCCTCCGTTTATTTGTGTGTGTGAGCGTGTATGTGGGTGTGTATGTGTGTGTGTGTGTGTGTGTGTGTGCGTGGGTGAACTGGTCTCGGAACAGGCCTTTTTGTACTGGGGCGGGACTGCAAAAAGTATATGTATATATGCTGGTGATGGGGAGCATAAGGTTCCACATTTCGGCCGGCTCCCTCACACTGCCCTCATCACTTTCACTTGTTATGGAAGCAATATATTTTTGTAGTTTGGCCGGATAAAGGGGCAATACTCAGCTCCTTCCTCCACCATAAAGAAGTCGCTCGTTAATGCGGCGGCGAGGCGGGGAGAAGTGCATTTGCTACCACTGGAAATGACATTACAGTTGCATGGGAGAGGGTCTGGGATCATTCGTACATGTTATCAGATACCCAGGACAGCTCCTATCTTGAGCCATCCCGCGGAGTCCTACGGCTTGACTCGAATCTGCCTCCCCTGAGAGAGCAACGGGAGTCGGACCAACCGGGCTCAGGAGACAAAGATATTGAATTTCCAAAGTCTACGTGTCTCCTCCATATCTTAAGGGTCACCCGAGGTTCCTGGATGGATTCAACTTTTAAAAAAAGAGAAAAAGTCAACATGGAGGAAATAGGGCTGGCCGCGTGTTGTTGAGAGAGTTTGTTGTCCTTTACTACTCGTCCATACGTTTGGGAGTTAATTTGTAATCTCGTTGACTTGTGAGTCAAACCATCATGGAGGAGAGTGGACACACGATAAGGGGGGTAGTGGGAACTAATCAAGCTGCTGTGGGGTTGCTGCAGAAGACGAGTTGAGTTCGATGGTGTCGAATAGTGAGCTTGTAATCCTTTTTTCTTCGTGTACCCTGCCTCAAGGACAGTGGGATTGACTTCCACGCTCTGCTCCTCGGGTACAACTGGATGAGTCTAAAATGTCTTCAAGTTGATCCCCGCCCACTATCACTGTAGGTGGGAGAACTACCACAAGGATGTTTTCGTTCTGCGTAAAATCCTTTCACTCAGTGCCACGTGCTCCCCCTGACTCCCAAACAGACTGACAGGAGTGGGCCTGAGATTGAGCACTATAAAGTTATCTCACGTCCCTTTCCTCATGATCGTCTGTGTGCGCCACAACAGTGTGAATAGGAGAGTAAGTTTAAAGTGAATCTTGGGATGGCCTCTAAACAGTTTTCAATAGCATCATCTTTCACTTCATTCAAGTTTCCCACCATCATCATCATCAACGCACCATTCCGGAAAGGGTCGTCGAAGAACTTGGCGGGAGAGGTTAACATGGGATTGGGGCCCGTTGGGAAAGTGGGATAAAATAATTGAATAATTGTAACCCGGAGAATGAGTGGGGTGTGGGGGCGGCGGCGGCTTTACACTGGGAACGGCAGGGTCTATATGTTGGGGTAGCCGTCGTGACACTATCGGACGGTCCGTTCACACGGGATTGCTTCTAGAATCACCGTGGTAAGGCGAAATCGATGCGGAAATGCGGGGGCACGAGCGGAAAGTGAGGACATTTCAGAAGGAACGGATGGGTCCTTTCGGGGAAGGATGGGGGCTGGGAGATAATCCCACCTCCGCATTCGTCCTTCCAAAACACTTTGCCACATCCAAGTTGTCCTCCAAAACTGCATGGTCATTCTCAGTGGAAATTACCGTCGGGATTTCTTTGTAACTTCATAAACAGAGAGCCTTGGCGTGTAAGTGTGTATACACAATGTATTTTCGTGTGCATTTGGGTGCGTGCCCGCACCCGCGTCCGTCACACCCACCCTTGTTGCTCCAACTCAGTCAGGCAGGGCTGGAGTCAGGAGTCTGGATGGACTTTGGTCAACAACTGCCTCCTGACTCCTCCTACTTTGGGACCAACTCAATCTGAGCCGGGAACTTGGATTGCCGCGTAAACACATGTGTGCTATACTGACGCTCCTTCAGTGTCTAGCCCTCCGTGCAGTTGGCAATTCGGATGGAGCGTGGAGGAAACCCTTTTTTTGGATGAGTTCAAGACGAATCTCATCGGATCTTATTGGGCGAGGGCTGGACAACTGGTATAACTTTGATGATTGACCCCGTATGAACCCCATTAAACTTACCCTTTAAACTGACTCCAAGTGGATCCGCTGGGAAATCGGAGACATGGGCTGGACTCCAATTTGCCGCAGGGGACAGATCCGCTCATGTCATCCGCGTTCCATATGATACACACCGCATTGGATTGGAAAGAGTTGAGCGCGGTGGCTCGAGTAAAGGCGATGTAGTAACTGCAGTTTAAAATTAGCATCACTAACCCAAGGTCTCACTACAGATGAGGGATGGAAAATACGAGATGTGGAAATTATGAGGTAATTACGGTCTCAAGTTGAAGGCTTAGTTAACGAAAAGGAATATAAAGTTTACGCAATATCCGCTGTCGAAAAGTCTTGTTTGCTCGCTCACACAGGAGACGCAGACAGACACCGATTAAGAAGTGCAGAGTGAGGGGAAGCAGGAGGTGTAGCTCGGCTGGCTGCAGTAGTGACAAGGTTGAATCGACACATCGGCCACTGCGGATCTCATAATCCTGAGGCATTTTGCCAACAAATTGCACAGCTTGTTGTTCAGGGAGTTTCCTCATCACCGCGGCGGAACCCATGTACACACTGCTCGATTGTGGACTCATGTGTCAAAGTGTGTTCGAGTATGACGGAGGGGGAGGGAGCGGTTGGGTGCGCGGGTTCGGAGGACTAAATTTAACCATGCAGTTCCTCCGTCGTCGTGTGGAACGTGAGACTATTTGTGAATGAACGGCGGTTCAGTTCGGGGGCTGTACCGTGTATTTTAATGTAATTAACAGCCGGGTTGCCCTTGAACGAGGCCGATTCAGCTTGGGATTTTACATGCAGTCGATCAGGGTCGGTGGATGTGTGGGCTATCGGCTCTGAACTATATATGTATTCGATCCCTGTTGGTCGCTGTTCATTATTGGGAAACCGGGGAGGAACGGGGCTTCTGTGGAGGTAGCGTCAGTTTGTATACTCCTGCCGCCGAGGATATGAATCTCACAGTCAGTTAGACTTTGTCATACAATCATCGTCTTGACTCCCTTTACGGCTTGTACGGACACACAGAGGCTCCCTGTCCTCAAGTAATTTCTTAATTTTCCTCTGGATATATTTTGGTGAAAGATGGAAAAGTACCATGGTAAAATACTGGTCCCTCTGCTCGCATTTCTCACTGACGAGAAAACTGTGAGTGAAGATATTTGCCTCCCACTCCCTACGGCGTCCCACTTGACCCTTACAGTTGCAAGCATTAGTTCGGACCTGGTTGTGGCACATCCATTCAAAAAAACTTTTGCCTGAACAGTCAAAAGTTTTTCTGCAATTGGACCGCGGCGCTCCATGATCCCCACCGTCCGGGTTGCACACTGCGACCCTCCCAGACAGATACTAATACAGGGGATCATGCCTCAACATAAAAGACAGTCAAGCCTGCATTGATTGGCCTCCTTTTACTCTGTTACCAACAAATGGAGCAAGGCTGCTTCCATTTCAGTAATAGAATTTAACTAAATCTCTGCCCTAAGCTTCTGGTGCAGTCATCGGCGTCGCCATGCTGTCACCATTGCACCACCAGCAGTTCTAAAATCGTAGGCGGCGGAGATGGTGACGTTGGAAAGGCTATAATAGCCATATGAGCCAGGGCCCATTCACGGGAGTAGTTTTGAGGTCATTGCTATCAGTGCTGATAACCGTGATGGCGGTCATGGTGGTGGTGGTGGTGGTGGTGGTGCTGGTGTTGAAGTTTCCAATGGGATTTTCATTGAGTGGAATCATTATAAAAATAAACTATTCAAATAATCAATGAGGCGTGAGCGGTTAATGGGATTTAAAGAGCGGAGCCCCACGGAGGAGGAACTCCTTGGGCGATACATATAGTTTCTGTCCTCCGGCAAAACCAATGATTCACAACTGACTGGGTTTTGGCAGTGGGAGATATGATGCGACCGATTAAAGAAGGTTACAAAGTTTTATTTCATCACTGAGATTTGTTATGGCAGAAGCGGGAGCGGAGGTCCTAGGTTGTCAAAACGCTGAAAATTATCCACACTTTTCCTTTTAAACAGTTCAAGGTTTATTATTGTGGTTTATATTTTTGTGAATGTGTGCCTGTGTTTCTGTGTGTGTAAGTGTAGTTCATACCTACGGCTCAAACGTGGCTCACAAATCTATTTTGCTCATCCCGGCCCGAGATTTATTGCTGCGAATCCATGTGGAGGGAAGCGAGCCTCTGTTACATCTTTTGATAGAGTTGAAGCTATTACGTATCAGTTGCTACACGGGACGGAGACTCGTTTCCCTACTTGAATCCTATTCAAAGCTTCTCCCGCTGTCTTCCGTCGTGGAACTGCAAATTGTTTGGCTTAGGATGGGGCTGGAATTTAGGCCGATGGGAGAATCTGGTAATGATGACATTGGGCTCCGGAACTTTCCGTTGAGAACGATGTTGGGGGATGGGAATTGGGGGATATCCTCTCTCATTGCCATCGAAATGCACGAGTATTTCAATGAGTGGATTATACGGTGAACTTTTATTATCATACTCCTCTGTGAAATGTTTCTCTGTTGTGGTAACTACCACCACCATCACACAATGCACAAGTGGCTCTGATCAGAGTTTTTGGCTAAAGGTAGGTCAGTAGTAATTGAGAGACTCCCTTCATTTATAAAAGCCGTGTAGGAGGGGAGAATGAGGGTCAATTTGGTGAGGATAGTGCATCTCCGCTCCGCCAAAATAATGCAAGCTGTCTTTGGAAATAGTGCACACAGCAGCAGACGTATTATTCCTTCGGCACAGCATGGAAATCGGCCATGGAAATGACTCTGTTTTTTTGAATTGAATTGAAGCAAGTGTGTGGTAGTAGCAGAGTGTATGATGGCAGCCCTTTCCCAATATTATTCCATGGGGCTAATTCCGAGAACTCAATATCTTGAGCGGGAATAAATCCCGTCATTTTCTTCATTCTTTTCTCACCAGTCTTTGATCCCCCATCCGGACTCCATAATGGAACGGGTCCTGAGGTGGGCGGGGACGACCTCAATGTCTGAAAGGATTTCCGAATGCTACCCACGTTTCCTATCCGCCTCCCTCTCTCTCAGTCAGTCAGTCAGTAATAGCTCGACAATTCTCTGGATTATTGGGAGAGTGAGCGGTGGAAGTAAGCTCTGCTGTGTCTCAATGTGATTGGGGGGATCGTAACTAAAAGACAACATGCAATACATCTCCAGGCTATTGATACAGTGGTTGAGGGTGCAGGAAGGATGTGGTGGGCTTCAGACAAATAATAGTAATAATAAGTGGAAAGTAATAAAGTTGGTGTACGCTGGAGACGGCGCATTTCCTAAATCGTTTTTCCGAACCTGAAGGACCTTCTGTGTATTTCTTGTGGGCCATGCCAGCCAAGAATTAATATGTACATCCTCTTGCCACTGTCTATACTTTGTTTGCGGACATGGCGAGTCTCAGGTTCCCATTGTTTTCCTTTGCCATAGTGTGCGGATGGGCTCACTCTCACAGTCGGCCCGCAGTGTAGCTTCTTTATACAGTAGAGCGCTAGAGCGGACTGTCATCCTTTAGGGTAAATGGCGGTGCGCAATGGCTTTTGTCGGGGTTTCGTTGGTGGAGCTTAGGAAATCGGTGGAAAGCATTCCAAGGAATTTCACTCCTGATCAAGGTCGTCGCATGTGAGAAAGACGGACATTAGTGTACTATTGTTAACTGCACGTCATGGTCACTAAACCAAAGGATAGTCCAGCCAATATTTCCTGCCATTATCATAGAAATCGCCGTGGCGATTCCCATGCGGAACAGTACTTAGATCACAGAGTTGTGCGTGCATGCATGTAGGTGTGTGCTTGTGTCGGGGGGAAACGTAAACCGGAGAGTGCCTGGATTACCAAGTTAGTTAGAATCCTACTGAAAACTTGAGGACGAATCTGATATCTCTAAGGATACCTTGGATACTCAAGGTTGCTATGCGTTTTCCATCTAGTTCCAATTTCAACTTGACGGGAAAATCGGCAGGACCATTTTACCCCTTTTACAGTGCCTGTTGATTTCACTTATGTGTGACGATCCCCCAAGCGCAAAGTGATCATTTATAGATTTTCTCAAGTTTGACTGAACAGTGTTGGATTTCTGGCGACCAGTAGACCTCCCGAAAAAAAACTAATAAAATAACTGGGACCTCGATTACGGCCAGTTCAACTGACATGGCCGTAATACTGGGTGTACTAACTGCGAATATGGCTTGAATCAATTCGATTTTAGGATACGGAATTTTGGCACAGTTGAAGGGTTTGGGGGTCCGTGTGTGGTGACCATGCGCTGGGGCCATTATGAGGAGGTGAGCGACGTTTGTAGATTTTGAGAGATTTGATCCAACCTCCTCCTTTCATCGCAGCGACAACACCTTGGGTGGGGATCATTTTTGAAGTGAGAAATCCTCTATTGGTGATGAATGGAACGCATTTGATACTGCACCAACTCAGAATCCCATACACTCGAGAGATCAAATGGAGGAGCCGAAAATCCGAATCCGAAGGATTTCTAATTTGCAGTGTACCCTTCGGAATTTTGGGATCCATGGTTTGTAATCCGCAGCAGAACTGTATTTCATGTTCGAGGAATGTGTTGTTAGATTTTTAGGCTGCACCCCCTGCATCACAGGCCATTGGAGTGTCGTACTCTCTTTCCAACCAATTCGCACGGGCGCAAGGGGTGAGTTGAGGCTCAGAGCTTGGAGAGGGATTGTCAAGATAATAGTAATAATAATAATAATAAAAATAATAATATTAATTGGCACTGACCTTTGACACCCTTCACAGGCATAGAATCCAGCTCAAGAGTGTGACTCTGTCCGGCGGTGAGATCCGTACTGGCACCAGCCTCCCGGGTTTTAACCAACAGCTCTACCGTGTCAATGTCCATCCTGGCAAGACTCTATCGTCTCTCACCCTTCTCCAAAGGAGGTGGTTTCAACTGAACTGGGCAATGTTTATATGAAAGAATCACGTTGAGGATTGGCTGTGGTCGTCAGTTTGATGGACTGGACGAGTCTCTCAGAAGACAGTTCACAAACTAACAAAAGCATTCCCAACCAGTAGGACTTGGTGAAAAATACAACTTTTTCTTCTAACATCTCAGGCTGTTGTTGCCACTACAGGATGAGTAACTCCAGGTACTTCTTTGCAATCTTATTCCTCCTCTCTCTCTCTCTCTCTCTCTCTCTTTGTCTCTCAGCCAAAGCTCATCCGAGACTCATTCCAGACGTTCACCATGTCCTGGCACTCGCGGAGCGAATTAAAAATCAAAAAAATAATGGACCGACTCACATTCCCAGGAATGTGACCCGTCCTCCCTCAGCCCACTCAATCATTACAAAAACGTTCATCCCTCACTCTCTTTGTCTCTTTCCACAGAGGCTGATTGATTGGCCGAGTTGAGGGCGATGACTCGCCCACTTGGTTACAGATGACCGCAAAGTAATTGAAACTGAGTTTTACGTTTAAATGAAAAGACGACGTGATGTCAAGGGGCACTCGCACAATTGAACTCAAGACAGAAGAACTATAATCGGTCCTGGAAACTACGCCCGCGTCTTTGTATGTGTGGGTGTGGTTGTGTGTGTGTGTGTGTGTGTGTGTATGTGTACGTGTTTACAGATGCTCAGGTTGGAAAAATTAATTGAATTTGCGTGAACTACCTGGGAGTGAAGAACACTGTACTAGGTCTATGTATATGTGCACTAACTGAGAACTAGGAATAAAAGCAAACGACGCTCTCCTTACTCCGTCTGAGGCGAAGTGACGAGTTGGAGCGGACTCGGGCTGCTTATACCCGAGTAAAAATACAGTCTACGCTCCAGGGTTTCTACCGACTCCGGGCTCCGCAAAGGTCTATTCCAACACGGGCATTTCCTCCGCACGTACGCACACACAAACACGGTAAAGTTTCCCCACAGTCCTCCACATCCCCGTTTCTCCAACTTCTCTAACTCTCAGCTTGCCTTCCATACATGTGTTTTGGTATGAACCTGTGGAAGAAAATCCCATTCTTTTGCCTGGCTCCGTAGAATCTACTCATTTCCCATCATTTTTCCTCTCCCCTCCATTCAAATTCCCGTCTCCTGCTCCCACTGTACTCTTTTGTAAATTTAAAGCAGTGGGCACGCTATTCTATTTTGATCCCGATCCCCTCAACGAATGTCAACTTGGTTGGATTTGATGTGGGAATAAGTACAGTTATGAATTTTTATGTTGGTAATGATGCCCAAGGGGTATGCAGTGGTCCAGGGCTTCTACTACAGAACAATAATAGTCAAAATGAGAATTTGTGAACATTTAAATATCTCACCTCCCTGAAGGAATCCTATAGCTGCGGAAACTTTAAAAAAGACCTCTTAATATCCCTAAATGAACTCATATTTGTAACGTGTTGTGCTTAAGTTGCGCAATGGCTCTATAAGGATTGCAAAGCGGACAGTGAAAGTGACGATGGAAGACCGTTAGAATTCTTCACTTTCTGCAAATATTTGCATGCTGCCGTTCAGCTCTAATTGGGAAATGTCAGTGCGTTTAGCGACCAATAAGCACACAGTAAATATCTATTGAATTGAATTCTGTGATAGAAATTGATAGCGATTAACCGTATGCTTAATGGTTTCCAAGGTCTTGTCTAGCAAAAAAGAGTTTTCACGAATGCTTTGTCGAAGGGGACTTAATCCGAATGCATGCTACAGAGACTTGAAAGAATATAATATCAGAGCTTTGAGCGCATTTCATTGGAGCACTTTGGAAAATTTGACGGCACGTGGTAAAACCTTTGGTTAGGATTTCTTCTTAGCACTCGTTCGCATTACTGCGAACGAGAATTTACGTCGACGTTGGGATGTGTCCAGATGCTCCTGCATATTGTAAACTCTTCCCCCTGGAGGAAAGAAGAACAAATTACAAAGTGACTGAGGAGAGTGGAGAGACAATATGAGCTTCTGTGTGTGTGTGTAGTGTGTGTGTGTGTGTGNATGTGTCCAGATGCTCCTGCATATTGTAAACTCTTCCCCCTGGAGGAAAGAAGAACAAATTACAAAGTGACTGAGGAGAGTGGAGAGACAATATGAGCTTCTGTGTGTGTGTGTGTAGTGTGTGTGTGTGTGTAGGGAAACTCTTTGACGCCGGTAATGTCCCATCTTTAATCCCTCGTTATTGTCACGGAGAAAATCTCAAGACTGAGGAGCAACCCTCAGATGGATAGGAATCGTAATAGACGGTGCGGTCCTCCATGTTATGGTTCGTTCTAAAAACTCGTCAGAGATCTGAAAGGAACTTTTGAAGCGGAATCAAATTTCTTCAAGATGATTTCCGAGCATGTTGACTTCCATGGCATAGTCGATTTCCCTAATGAACGAACCCATAAACAACCAACAGTCCTGCGAACTTCAAAAAGATGACTACCTACACAAGATTTGACGGAGAGATGTTTCACCTGAAACGACGTGTGTAGCGTGGATGGATCAAATGGATGTATTAAACTTGAAAGGGGCTTGAGATCTATATTTTTGCGCATTTCATTTGGAGGGAAAGTAAATCGAAAGAGGGCTCACAGCACCTGTTTCAAGTTTACCATCATAAAGTTCTTCCACATCTTTATCTTCAGTGTCTCCTTTAGCCATTCCGAGGATCCCTACGGAGGCAATGTATAGTTTCACATTCTGTAAGGATGAAGTTGGGATGAATAATCCATATGTTTTTACGGAGAGTCGGAACCTCCGTCACTAAAGCTCATACATTGTCATTTATTTTTCATTTTACCAGAGGAGGGGACACTGAGGCCGCACCATATGCATCTATGCTCCATGGATTCACCGACATTTCTGGAACGTCCGGGAAGATTCTCAAAGCTCATCCGCTGTCACGTTTCTACATACAAGCTCTTACTTTAATTCGATCGATTTCGGATGAGGAACAAAAAAAGTCTGCACATCAATTAGACAGGTAAAAAAGGCATAGGCATCCCCAGTTACCCTACAACTTCCATGCTTGGTGTGATCCTCGCGGGCTCCACCACTGCACCGGTCCTGCATGCTAACACTCTAACG